>JAWLRI010000924.1:1084670-1107113 GCA_034781795.1 Crypturellus tataupa | reverse complement strand
ACGGCTGCTCGCAGCGCCGCTGCGTGCCGCTCCACTCCAGAGTGCCCTTCCCGTGAGGCACCACCCGCCGCCGCCGCCGCAGGTAACGGGCGTTAACGGTCGTAACGGTCGCGCCGGGGCGAGGCGCCGGGCGGGCAGGCGGCGCGAGCGAGGCCTGCGGCTCCCCCGCAGCCGCCGCTAATAGCTCGAAGGGGCCCTGGGGGGTGCGGGCGGCTGCCCGAGGGCGGGCGAGGTGGCTGCTCCCTAAGCGGGGCCCGGGGAGAGGCGGCGGGACGCGGGGTGCCCTGAGCCCTGCCGCGGAGATCCCGCTTCCCTCCCGGCGCTTCTGGCCCGGGAGCAGCCCGGGCTGGCAGAGCAGGAGGAAGCGCCGCTCCCGGGCACGTGGCAAGGCAAGGCAGGATGCAAAGAGCATCCTGAGGGAGCCGCAAACCAGCAAACCACCGAGGTGTCCCCGACCTGCTGCTTCCCCGCAGGAATTCTTCCCCTTCCCCACGCTCCAGCCTCTGCACTACCTTGAGGAGCAAGGAGGTAGCAGCCTCTGCCCACTTCAAAGGGGGCCACAGGTCTTCGACATTGTCACTGGAAGATCCTTTGAGATTCTTGGGCAAAAGGCCATACAAGTGCAAAACATAAATGCTTTATAGCTGATGAGGGCATATACATTCAAATACTAAGTGGCTCGAGGAGCACACAGGTAGCATATGTAAATAAGGCAGCCATCAAAAGGAAGGCAGGCCTCACTTGCAGTCTGAGAATGAATAAAACATGCAGCAAGTGGTTTTGCATCTTCCAAACTTGCTATATATGGTGTAGCCCCAGGCTTAACAGCATCATAAATAAATGAGAGCCAAACCCACACTCTGTGGAGTCAAAAAAGCTTCAGTTTACTAAGCAGGAAACAGCAAAAATGAGCCAAAGTTGGTCTTTTAGCAATCCTGCTACCCCAAGCATCTTGTCTAGGGAGTAACCACGGTGTTTGAAAAGCCACCCGCCTCCCCAGGCGGCCCTTTGGAAAGGTAATCATCCACTGCTGAGTGCTGGCCTATAAACACGGGAATGTGCATACAGGGGGGTAAACAGGCAGCGTGGTGAGGCTGGAGCAAGATTGCCATCTCTGCAGCTCAGTCGCAGCCTCCTCACTGCCACCTGAGTAGCAGCATTAAGCAGTAACTAGGGTATTTGTGAGGTCTGCATTCAAGAGGGATGCTCCAGAGGGATGCTTTGCTATGGTGCATCGTTGCGTTCAACAGGAGGCAGGTTAAATGAGCCCTCCCAGCAGCTGAAGCATCAACATAACAAGATAAGCAATCAGATCCATTCACTCAGCATGCAAAGGCCAAGTGAGCTGAACCATAGGGACAGGGGAATTCCTGTAGACTTCTTGAATCACTGCTGAATGCCTGCTTCAGTTAAGGAGTTTAAAACACCTACCTGCAAGCCAACATCCATAGGTTGGAGCCTGCCTGTGCAGAGAACTATGTTTCCCTCTCCTGTGCTCTATAAGTCCTCTATATAATTCATTTGGCTTGAGATTGCAGCATGTGCACAATGCATGCACTTGTCCTGGAATGACTTTCTGCACAGACTATCAAGCATTTAAGAGCCATCTTAAAATTATCTCCTTTCATGGCAGGAGACAATTTCTTGTAACAAAGGTCACTGAAAGCAAACCAGCATACTTGTTCATTCATAATACATTGTATAGGTACATAGTTAAAGATGGTTCTGCCCCATAAAGCCATTAAGAAATCTGTAAAGCTGGGCTGGTGGAGGAGGGGTGACAGGCACCTGAACCAACTCTGTTAACCTCAGTTAGCATTGTGGGTGCTCAGTCCTTTATCTTAAGTAGAATTTACCATCTACATTTACATTCCCTTCCAGTTTTAGGTCCTAATTCAGCAAATATTTACATGCCTGGGTAACTTGACTCATGGGAGCAATTTCATTGATGTCAAGGCAGTTGTACATATGGATAAAGCTATTTGCAGATGCAAATAGGATGGACTCTTAATCTGAATTTCAACAGGCAGTTGGAAGCAGGGATGAACATAACAGCTTGAACTTGTTTTCTTTCCCATCAGTTACATAGCTATAAAGGACAGAAAATTGAAAGAATATCTAATGTTAGAGGCCTTCTTGCTCTTAGTTTTTCTTAATCTTATCAGAGCAAATTGACAAGATTAAAAAAGACATTTGATTATCAAGTTTCAACCATATATTTTGGAAATAGAATATATTCTGCTTTTATAAGATTACTAAGATTACTAAATGTCACTAATGGCTATTTTCTTTTTCTTTTTTGTTTTTTTTTTTCCCCATTCCCAGTAAATTCACAATGAACTTGTCAATGTTTTGAATGAGAATGTTCAACGGTTACGCTGAAAGAGAAATTAGTTATAAATCTAGGTTTGGGACAACACCAACTGACCTGATGCAAATATAACAGTCCTGTATTGAAACTGTTCACCTGGAAAGAAGGTCATCAACCAACCAAGTCCCATGACTGGAAGGGGAGGGAGGGAAAAAAGCATGGAGATAAGACAGACATACATGAAATTTACCTGGTTAAAGTATTCAGTCAGTATAAGTGATTTGAATGCCATAGTGGCCAGTGAAAGTTAAGGATTAAATAAAGCAGCAGACACCTCAGAGATATCCAGCAGCATTATGAAGGACCTGTCCATTAAGGAGGGCTCTTAATGGTCTGTACTACTCAGATGGAGATGTGCCAGTGACTGTATTTAATTCAGGCTGTGGGAGAAACAGGCTGTGTCAGAGTGCTCCCAGTTAGCTTATACTTTCATATATTAATATATATATTTTCAAAACTTAACACAATTTTTATATATTTACATTAGTAATATACAGCATTTCCCTGCAATAGTCCCAGCATCAGCACCATAGCTTCCCCTGTAATAAAGAGTTCCCACACAGAACTACTTACACTGTAAGAGAGCAAAGGGAGCATCATCTTCCCTCCCTCCCTGGAGAATTGAGGCACAGAGATAAGAGATTAGCCAAGGGTCATGCAAAGCCCAGTGCAGAACTGATAACTCTGAAAGCCCCAGTGAGGCCTTTAGGTCAAACCCATCCTGTCTCCTGAGCCATCACTGCAGAGCCTGTTGTTGGTTTTTTTTTTAAACTGGGCTCTCCAACCAGACAGCCACAATATATCTGGAAATTCAGCAATACAGATATTTGCTTAAGAGCAGCTTTCCTAAAATACCAACTACTACAATACTACATATCAAGCATAAAAATAGACCATTGAAAAGAAACCTTTGTGTGGTCAACCCCAGTGTAATTCCTGTAATTAAAGTGAATGGAACATTTGGAATATGGCTTTACAATGAAAGAAAGCCTTAAACAAAGCAAGCTGTTCTTTTCAGTCCTAGAGGCCAAGAATACTTAAAAGTTTTTACCTTACTTTTTTTTTTTAAAAAAAAAACAAGCTTATCACAACTCCTTTTTTAATATTGTCAGAAATTACAATCTGCTACATATAAGGTAAAACAGTGTAGCCACACGTTCATTGATGCTAAAAAAACAACCCAAAAAAACTTGCATACAGATTTTTGAGACATTGCATGAATCTTGAAATACCACCTCTGTTCTAGGTCAAAGGAACTGTGTAGAGATGTGAGGATTAGCAGTGTTATTGTGGCTGCTAACAGGAAAGTAAAAAAAGCAATCAGGAAAATAGGATTAATGAACTACTCTAAATCATTGCAGGTGTCTCTGCAAAATCATGGCATTTTGTACTGGAGAACCTTCATAGGAGTTTTATGTTTCTCTGGGTAGGGAATAAAACAGACTTAATGTGACCCTGTTCTGAAGCTTTGGCAGGTCAGCACCACAGAAAAGTGTTAGACTTGTCAGTACACCAACCAATGTTCACATGGGTAAATGCAGTTTTTTTTTCTTTTGGGGGGGGAGAGGAGGGGGACGAGGGGCAGGGGGAAGGAAAGAAGGGAAACTGCATTCTCTCCAAATTACAGCCATACTTTATTACTGCTAAAATTGCAATATACATTTTTATCATGTAAAACTTTACCTTTCCATATCTATTCATGGCTATCTTTCTATTTAGAAGTAAGGGTTAAAGGGGCTTGAAAGCCTTATGTAAGGGCTTGGAAAAGCAAGAAGAGTAAAGAGACTAGAAGCAACTATTTAAAGGATGTGTCTTAAGAATGAATATATGAATTTAGTGTGGCACTGGTTATTTTATTACTGTAAGTATTCAATACCTTTGCTAAAATACAAAAACCTTATATCTATCAGAGAGCTACATACAAATATTTTGTTCCTTGACAGATAGAAAAAGGAAACAAGTACTGAAGTGTCCTAGGAAACAGCAGTGTCAGTCTGCACAATTACCTTGAATGACTTAGTTCTTCTTCAATCATGTTGATACCATAAAATCTTTGTAAAAGACAGCAATTGTAACCTTTGATAGATATATTTATATACTTGCTAGTTAGTTGTATATTTTGTAAAAAAAAATATGCACTTCAAATAACATTTCAATGCCTCCTTTTAGATAAACTTTGTATACTGTTTCTATTGTACATTAACATGTCAAGGGCTCTATACCTAAAGAAAATTGAAACTAATTTCCTTGTAAATTCACGTGGGATCAATGCATAAGATTACTCAAATTTTGACACAAATAAAGTTATTCATGTAAACATGTTTTCTTCATACTCTGTCATCTTTTTCAATACCAAACTAATTCTGATAAGAGCCATATAACAACTTACAGCTACTAGTTGGTACAAACAGCCTGCTCTAACCTGGCCTCACAGCATCAAAGCAGGATTACACTAGGATGCTCTGCATTGTCTCCAGGGCTAAACTAAGATTTTTCATTAACTCGGGTCACCTTACAAATTACCTTTCCTTGTTTCAGAACAGGGAAACAGCTTTGGTAGGAGAAGACAGCCACACTTTGAGCACAAGAAAACTGAAACAGAGCTAACTTGTCCCCTCAGAGAGCAAACACTATGTATAGAGCAGCACTGAGCTTTGCACAGCTGACCTGAGTGCCTGCCTATGCTGGGCTGCCTCTTGCTTTGCGGACAGCACCACCCAGCACCTCATCTTTTGAGCAGGACTTGCCTTGACTAGGCTTCAAGTTGCTCTCCGCTTGCTTTGCACATGTTTAAAAGGTTTGTACAAATACACAGTGCCAGTAAACTCAGAATGGTGTTTGCACTCTAAAAAAAACAAAAACAAAACAAAACAAAAAAACAAAACACACACTGATCCAAAGAACTTTTGTTGTTCAAACTGCAAACTCGGAAACTCCTAACTTTTTGAAATATGAAATAACTACCCATTAGAGAAGAATGAGTTTGTGGGATAACCTTAAAACTTACTTGAAACTGTTCCATTAGCTGTTCAGAGTCAACTACAAAATGATAAAATAGCAGGTCAACAGGAAATGGAGGTAAATGCAAGGCCTTGGTGAGAAACAACAGATTAGTATGTTCCCAAAGGATAATTAACAATTCACCTCTTCCCTTTCCAGTATGGAAAAAAGGAAGTTATAGAAGAATAAAGACTGGAAATACTTCCCTTACACCACATACCTATGCTATAAGTGGGTATCTATACACACAAAGCCACCTTAAGGGTCACATAAGATTCCTATCAACAGCAATCAGGGCAGGACTTAGTATCATAACTAAGTTTTGAGTACTTGATGCCCATTAGGCAGGTACTTTATCTTTCTTGCTAGTGATCATAGCTGCAAACTACTTTTACCAAGTTTTGAAACAGCAGAAGCACAACATAAGTCTGCATTAAGACTAGCAAAGCCTTTAAAAATACACCTTTATATAGATAAAGGTCTAAAAGCTTAATTCCTGCACTCAGAATGCTTTTTCTATGTCTCATGTTATCTCAAGATCTCCTCACTGGCATCACTTTAAGGTTAAATAGAACCCACAGGGTAAGCTTGCTTACCTGTACATTCGCACACAATATTAAAATGAACAGTTGGTCAATGTATTTTACAATCAACCCTTTGTGAGGTGAAGTACCAGGAGTAACAGATCACACAAGTAGCCTGGATCTTTCCTTCCACAGTAAGCCATATACAACAGATTTCCTTTTGTTTTTTAAACTGTGTACAAAGAATTTAGTACATTACAGTGGTTGACCAAAAATTAGACCTCCCCCAAAACTAATCTTATTGGGGGGCAGCCTTAAATATTCAAGGTTTGCTTGATCCATGATTTTCCCAGTGCACTTTCCTACAGAAACCCAAGGCCTCATGTAGAGCCTGCACAGCAGAGGTGCTGCACAATGAGGGCAGCAAGCATGCGCCCAGCAGCCCCTTTCCACAGCCCAGGCCCCCAGCCCTCCAGACCCCAGCATGCCCATGCTAACATCACCAGGCACCCCTGACATCACAGCACACTCATGCCCCAAGAGGGTTATTTTTCAGTAGTGTCAGGTATGATGGAATTCACACTCATGTAGTTGCATTTATTGTGCATAGACTTCAGTCACATGTACCGCTTTTCATAGAAATCATATAAAGCAAAATTCACAATTGCATCAAAACCTGAGTTCTAAAAACAAAAGTTTGCATCCTTCACAAGTTCATAATAAAATCCTGGGTGCATTTTCAAGAAACAACTGTTAACAGGGGAATGGAGTTTAGTGTTAAATAGCAGCAGTCTCCCTATACATTTCCTCCAAACTAGCCAACTCCAGTGTTTGTTACACTGGCAATCTCAAGATTTGCTCCAGGATCAGAGCAGATGAACTGGATTCTTGCCTGTATTCCTGCAGGACCAGTCAGGCTTTGAGCCCTCTTCCTGAGCAGCAATCCCTCCCAGGCTCCCTGCAGAGATACAGGGCAGTAGGGGGTTCTTAGCAGTGGGAAGGGGTCAGCAGGCATCAGCTGCTCTACACAGCAGAGAGGCTCCAGCCCCAACATCGGCCCACCACTAACCCCATGAAACGCAGGGAGGCTCTGCAAGTTTTGAAACCCATCTCCTGCCAAAGTTTTTTTTTTTTTTTTTTTTTTTTTTTGTGCTACTTTGTGCTTTGGCAGCAGGATGCTTTTTCAAGTTTATGAATAGTCATCATGAGCCAACAGGCACAATTGTGAAAGCATCTTTAGCAGGATCTACCCTCATACTGCTCAAACCTAAGAGTTTAGATCCCATCAACATGAGTTGATTACCAGTTTAATAGAAAAGGGTTGCTTTTTTGCCTCTAGTTAGTTCAATATGGAAAGTAACAGTCCTGTTTAGTAGTAACTAACACAATTTTAGCAACAGGAATGTCAGTCCTCAAGATCCCTTTTAGGAGTTTTAAAGCCAGAATGCTGAACAGCTGCTCAAATTGCTTATCTTGACCTTGTTACCCACCACACATTCAAATGCAAGATTTGGCATTCTAGGGCACCCCCTTTTTTCCCCCCCCCAAATCATAAGCTGGGTGCCAATTTCCCCACTGATATAAGCTACATTTTTATTCATTTTTCTGACAAATGAGGAAAAAAGACAGACCTAGAAAACAAGTCATCTACTTTAAACAGAATTATTGATGTTCACCACTTCAAATAACTGGAAACATGACACAATGGCAGAACACACCTAGGTCGCAGCTTCAGCCACCTGAAGCTTCAACCAAGACAACACATTCTGTAAAATTTGTTTTTCTAGAAAAGAGTTTTTGTTCTTGAAATAAAATACTCTGGCTGCTTGAAGCTTAAATGTTAGAACAGTGCTAAATGATAGCAACAGCTGAACAAAGTTAAACCATTACCTCAGGTTCAACTTTACCCTATTAGAAATCAAAAGTCCTCAAGCCTCCAGAATATGTTTCCAGAACTGATGACCAGGGAGTGGTGATACAGCAGTGCCAGAATATGTCCAGTTGTAACAGGTGTTCAGTATATGTAAAACTCACACTTCCAGCCTGACAGACTTCTATTGCAAGGTGTGAAAGATGAGACATCTCATGGAACAGTCATCTGTACAACTTAGCTTGCTTCAGATTTCTTCTTGAGCTGCAGCAGCAGTTTTCTAAATGCTTTTAAGTTCTGATTTGCTGTGATGTTAGTGCCAATAGTCTCTTGCTAAGCAGTGCATTGTGTCGCTGAAGGTACTCGATTACATCTCCTTGCTTCTCAACAATCTCTTCCAAACTTGAGTTTTCCCTTGGAGAAAAACAATGAAGGGAATATTGTTATTAAAGATAAGATGGAAGCTTCCTAACATACCTGAAAGTATTGCTGACTTTGAGAACTCTTCCTTCAGTTTTGCTTTTGTTGATCTGGCCAGCTTTAGTGAGGAGAAAGCACGTGCAACACTTAAAAGTTTTAACCTGAATCGTGCATGACAAGGCAGGAAAAGGACTAGCCACCTCTGCCTTTTTTCATAAGCAATAGTGGGGTACATTCTGCTAGTTCATTACAGAAAGGTTAATGTCAGAACACTCATGCTACAAATTTGCAAAACAGCAAAACCAGACTGTGCAGTAATATCATAAAGCAAAAACCCCATGACACCTCTTGTCAATGGATTAGCAAGCTCTAAGCAAACTGCTTGTGATGTCTATAGCCAAACAAGAATATTGATATATCAATTTCTTCATTAGTCTATAACAGCATTTGAGGATCGTTATATTGCCACAGTAACATAACAATATCATCCAGCATTGGCAGTATTTTGTATCTACACTCTACAGAGTCACATACAGCTTAGATGATCTTCAGTGTTCATACATGCACCCATTAGACTGTTTAACAGGATACTGCAGCATTAAGTAAACCAAGCAGAAAAATATATACCTTAAAAACCACACACTTCAAAGCTTCAATTTAAAAAATATTGTTGCTCAACTGAAAAGAGTCTTGTAGATAAAAAAAAGACTCTTTCACAGCCCTAACCACGAAGTTACACTACCAGCTTCAAACAGCAGAAGGGCTCAATGAGAAGCTTAGATGGTAGAGGTCACGCAACTCAGAAAGCATTCTTAGAATCAGGGTCAACCACAGGGCTGACGGGATTCGCTTTTCAATAGACCTTAAATCACCAGGGAAAGAAAGAGCCAGGGCTGTATAGGCCTGGATTAAAATAACAGTTCTCACAGGAAGTGTGCACTTTTTTTAATCAAAGGATCAGAGCCTTTTCCTTAGCCAGTCTCCACATTGTTGCCCAATTGTTCTCTAGGTGCTTGAGGATTTCTCATAGGAGAGGCTGAATGAGAAAGCAACGAGGTCCCCATTGCATCCACTGCTGTTTATATCAAGATGCAGGTCCAACATTGTATCAACATAATCAAGACAACTCAGAAGCCTTCCTGTATCCCAGACTTCCATTTCTAAGTTCCATGACCCCATGTGTATATTGCATTTGTGCCACTTGGGCAAGTATGAAGTCTAGTCATCTTGACTTCTGCAGCTGAACTTGTAAGACGCAAGATATTGTACAAGAAAATTTGGAAATATTCTTCCAGGGAAGTCCAAGTTAGGGATCAATAAATAAATAAATCACAACTATCAGGCTCATTTCAGCGGTTGCAAGGTGTGCACCTTCCGACTGCCTGACCAGAAGAAACAAGCAATAAATCTCTGTGCTTGCATGGCCAATTTCCTCTTTCCTCTTAAAAGAGGCATCCACCTTTAAAGTTCTTTCCCAAACCAGAAGGACAGTCCAAAGCCCTTGCTAAAAATCATCTGCTCAACTGCTAGAATAAAGTACAGCTCAAAGCTACCTTATTCATCTATCAAGATGTAGCAGTACAGTTGCTGGAAATGGCTGAAGTCAGGCTTCTGTAGACATGCTTTAAGTAGCAATATTAACACACTAGTATCTGTCCTCAAACTCCTACATAAAGTCAACCAAAACAGAGTAAGCATAGTTATTTATAGCACATTCAAGATTTTTGCAACCAGCCATAAATGGTCCAAATTATTTCTACCCTTCTGTCTGTTTGATGATTTTTCATAAAGAATTGCCATACTAGGTATAAAACATAACACACATGAAGTAGTGGTAAGAAAATTACATGTTCAAGATGCTTTAAGAATTAGTATCCCCTCTATTTGGGTCGACAGATGTAAGACTACACACAAGTCTGTACAGAAACCAATGCAACTGAGTTATTACCAGCATATCATGGTTGACAAGACACGCACACATTAAAAGATTAACACAGAAAGTCTTACCTGAATCCTGTTTCTGAGGTAATGTGACTGGGGTAAGCATACATCTTCTCTTCTTCAATTATATCAGGTCTTGGCTTCGCACGATTAAAGTTGCTTATTTTCACTGCAATAAAGTTTCATAAAGTAATTGTAAAAGCAAAAGTTAGACTTATTTATGCCACCCTGTGCCACATGCTCTAGATGTCCCTGCTGGAGCAGGGGAGTTGGACTCTATGATCTCTAGATCTCTTCCTTAACCATTCCGTGATTCTGATTAGGCTCCAAGATAAAAAACAACCCTCCTGAAGAAATTAAATGAGCTTGCCCTAAAATCGGCAACCAAAAGGCAATAAGGCAATTTCGGGAGTATGAAGAATAGAAAGAAAAAGCAGAATCATACAAAGTGGCTTTGATTATGAATTAGAAACATCAGTCAGTCTTTCTGTTGGGCTGCTCAGACCACCACAAGAGAAGACACAAATGGGGAACCTGAAGCACTGCTTAACATCCACAGAGCTGAGCCTGCACCCAAGGGAAGAATACAGCTTAGGGGCCTTGGAGCCACAAACAGCTTCTGAGAGGCTGACTGGCACAGGCTGCCCAGGGGGGTTGTGGAATCTCTGCCCTTGGAGACCTCCCCAAGCCACCCTGAGTCCTGCTTGAGAAGTGGGCTGCCCTAGCTGATCTCTAAAGGTCCCATCCAGCCTGGGCTGTTCTGCAAAAGGGAATGGAAAGTGAGACTGATTTTGGACCATAACTAAGCAAAAAGCAATAAAAAATGCTGTAGGGTTTTTGATTCCAGTATCTACTCAGAACTTCTCATTTAAAACAGCATTCATGGAAAGAGTTTAGCAAGACTACCTGCTATGAAGCAGGAGCTTGTCTGCCTGCTCCAAAACCAGGACAGAGTTGCTATAGCAAGGCACGAGTTACTGCCCAGAGAGGCTCTCTGTGGTCAGCTGCCACCACAAGGTTGGCTGCTGAAGACCGAAGTCATTCATGGGCACCTGAATAAGGCTTAAAACCAAATTTAACAGATACAGAATGGGGAGGTAAGGAGAAGCTGTATCCTCTGCATATTTCTGGATGCAAACTGAAAACATCTGATGCTCCTCCATAGCAGACAGGGAATTACATGCAGGGTACACCAGGGAGATCCAGAATGTACATTCTGGTCTCTGTAGTCAGGGCTGCTTGTAAAGAAATGTATCTAATGCTAATAAAAAACAGGTCATTCTGGCTCTGAGAAATCCACATAAACACAGAGAAAGTCAATAATACAGTAGGGTTTATTACAGGCCACCCTGATAAAACAATGCCAGAGCCTCTAGAGGTTAGCTACACGTTGGGCTCAAAGGTTAGTTATTTCCGTGACTGTATTCCTCCGCAAAAAGCCACGGAGGAATAGATGAGGAATTTCCAACATGCTTTGTTTGTGGGAATGTTAGTCTGCTATTCAAGTGATGTTAAAAGTACATAGGAAAAAGCCATTAAATGCATATATTCAGTAAGCCTTTGAAAACTTGGCCTCCTACTCTGTCAGTGAACTTAACACTAAATTGATATCTAGAGCACTTGGGTTTATATACACATTTATCTCACTTGAAAGATATAGATGTATGCATGTCAACTCTACAAAAGATTCAGAATAATTCCATGTAGACTTTCAACTCTGAATTCTAGGGTTACATACATATTGCTATGTATATATTGTAAATGGGAAGACAGGCAGCTGTCTTCCTTAATACTGTGCATCAATTTACAAGATTGCTCCAATAATAAAAAGGAGATCCTACAACTACAGTCAAGTATTCCACACTTCCACTTCTGTTTGGGAGGCATAAATATAGCACTAAAAAAAAAAGATAAAAGCAGATACATAAACCTACTATAGATAAGAATTTACATCTAAGGAGCAGTTTAGAACTAACTGCAAAAGCAGAGGGAAAACAGGACACCTGAACCCTGACACTATCCAGAAAGCTTTAGGAGCAAACAAGCCAGCACAGGCCATCAGCTTCCAGTGAGAAGTGAGCCCAAACCACCTCCCTCCCGACCACTGCTGCTCCTTTAGCTGCAGAACTCCATTAGTTGCCAATATCTCAACATGAGTGGTGGCTAAGTGCTTTCCATGGAGAGGAGCACTCCAACAGCAAATAGATGCCTCCACTTAAGAGCATCCAAGGAAGGAAGCTTAATGTTTCCAGGCAGTCTGCTCTGTCCCGCAGAAAAGGCTGATGGCCACTATTAACAGCAGGTTCCCAGGCTATTTGCAAAACTGACCGAAGACATTTGTTTTGCCTCAGAAGAGCTTTAGCTTAACAGACACTCAAACAGCCCCTACACATGAGATACAGATGTGGAGACAGCCTCTTAGCTTTACTTAAACATATATTGGAATGGAAAGCAGGATTGGTAAAGGCAATCTCGGGAGATTAATGGAACTGAGTGCTTGCCTCAAGATGAGTGATCTCTAAAATTAATTCTACCTGCGCACATTGAGCTTTAGAGAAGGAGGCTTAGACTGCACCCTCAGGCTGCCAAGGAAGCAAGGTGACAGCATCAGAAGGGAACACTTTGCTCCTGCCCAGAAGTGCCACTGTCCCCTCTCCACCTTGGCACCAGTACCCACTGGGTCCCTGCTTTCCAGTCTCCTTCCATCCCCCTTGCTCACTTGGGTGAGCTGTTCTAAGAATGCTCCACAACTTCATACTAGGAAGGGGTGAGCAGAGGCATCAGGTGAGCACTGAAGCCAGGGCCATACAAGGGAGGAAGCCAGATCCTTCTGGTGACAGGCAGACAGGCTGGTAGCTTCCTTGAAAACCCAGGCTCAGAGCTGACAAGGGCCAACTGCCATCCAGTTGTGCAAGCTGCTTCTCATGGAGATAAATCATGTATTCTTTGAACTACAAGGGGTTTCAGAGTAAGGAATACTCCTCCCTAGAACACTCGTGCTCCAGTTAGTTTTGTAACTTGCCTCTATTCTATCCTTACTTGCCTATGTCAGGGGACAATGATGTCTGCCATTCTTGCATTGATTCCCTAGAACTGCTGTGCTTATACTTTGACATCAGGTCATAACGCTGGAGAACAGTTAGCCTACTCAGGCAGCACTGGTGTATTGATGTGAATACACAACAAGCCAATACAATTCAGCTCTTTGCACAGTTGCATGTGCAGTTCTAGAACTGTAATCTTATTTTTGGTGTATTTTAATTTCAATATTGTTACAGGAATGTCAGGACTAGACCTCACCTCCAAGGTGACGAATTTACTGGACAGTGTTTCTTAGAATGTCTTTCATTAGAGAAAGGTCACATTGAGTTTTTCCTTTAAAAGAGACACTAAGATTAATTAGTAATCTCAGACTTCCTCCAGCATAAGTGATTATCATAGAAGTGGCTCTTGCTTTTAAGTTCCATGCAATACTAAGGGAGTTTCTACTTTCTTCCTGCCACCTGATTACAAGTCAAGAGCAAGCTAGTAAGTTTTGCCCATCTTTTTTTCCACCAGATGAACTAGCACAACTGAGCTAAGATGTTGCCATCTCCTTAATTAGGATACAGCATCTCAAGAAATACAAAGCACCTAACTCAAGCACAGAATCCCTAATACCTTAGATACAGATATAACAGTGAGTGCCTCTAATTTTTGGAGCAAGAGAATTGCATTTTTACTGTCTCAACCTCTTTAGTGTTTTCAGCTAGTCTATACATTAATCACATTCAAGTTTCTACAAGACAAGCCCAAATATCTCTCTAATCTCATCTTAAAAACTACTCAATTTAAGCACTTTTTAAATTATATTTAGATACTACATGATCTAACAAGTCTTGATAAATTACACTAAAGCATCAGTTAACTTTACAAGACAGTGACAGTAAGGGGTATCACAACTTTGAGGTAGTATCTTACTAGTGTTAGCACAGATTAAAAACTTTAAAGAGGATTGCTCCATTAGAGACAAAGAAGATCTTTTCAGGTAGGAGTAGAGAAATAAAAG
The DNA here is from genome assembly GCA_034781795.1 of Crypturellus tataupa. Classification (NCBI taxonomy): domain Eukaryota; kingdom Metazoa; phylum Chordata; class Aves; order Tinamiformes; family Tinamidae; genus Crypturellus; species Crypturellus tataupa. The sequence goes on along the minus strand of JAWLRI010000924.1, from coordinate 1,092,939 downwards.
AGGAAAAGATTTACAGGTTTGGAGACTGAGGAACACCAAACTATAAGCTCAAATATCACATTTGCATCCCAGAAGCTGTTCTAATAAAGCAGATTTACTATTCCATAACTTGTAGGACAGGCATTTGAGGAAAAAGCTAGTAAATACAAAAAAAAAACAACCCCACAAATACCACACAGAATGCTTTTGCAACAATTATGCATTTATGACCACTTTATTGGATGAGTAGCTTTAGGATAACAAAGCTTTATCCAGCAACAGTTAGAGACCAAATCAAACCTGGGAGTCTTTCCACTTGTCCAGGCTAGCCTTAGTTGTCCTGCTACAGGCAGACCGTCATTCTGCAGTTAAATGTTTTAGGGTACCAAGTACTGTGCCATCCTCTGAGCAAACTACGTTTCTCAGTGGCTATTGCCACACGTCTCACTCATTGAGAGGAAACTGCCACTCACCTGTGTAAATCACTAGGCAGGTCAGGGAACTGATCAGCTCCAGGCCCAGGACCCCCAGGATCAGATATAGATACACTTTACTGTGGTCAGGAAAAGAATGCTGGACTGACAGAATCAAAAGCAGGGCCACATTTCCTACAAGAGAAAAAAAGACTTTTCAGATGTAGCAGTCTTGGTTGAAAATAATCTCCTGCTCATTGCCAGTATCTGGAATACTTCAATAGTGCTTTGCCAATTCATCCTGTACTTGCTGCTATGTTAATGCAGGTGATGCCAGCTCACAGCTGCTGGTTGTAAAATGAGATCTCATTTCAGTGTTTAGTATTACAAAGTTGTAGGTTTTCCCATGGATCTTTCTGACTTAAGAGGAATGGACTAGAAATACCTGATATAACATATCACACAGCCTTAAACTATTTCTTACCTTTTTGCTGCCATCTATTCCCTCCAAGCTTAAGAATTCTCCTAAGAAGCTTATAAACTACTCAGGATTTGCAGCCAGAGTAGGAGGGCACCTCCCTACAAGGGAGAAATTCAAGCATGTTTAAATGAGACTAACATTAAACAAACCAAAGCAAGACACAAGATCTTTGCTCAAGGAGAACTTACACAGGCTTCAGTTGCCTAGTTTTACCTTAGCTCTTTCAAGTTACTGAAAGTTGAACTGAAATGAGGACAATTAGTCATAAAGAAAACAATGTATTTCAAAAGGCTGAATTATAAAACAAATTCTTGTCTAAGAGGTTCTGCAGGTTGCCATCCAATGCTCCAGATTCTTTAGGCAGCCTCTCTCCACAGCATACTTCTAACAGAGTATGAGGGGTTCTTAAGTGTTTTACAACTAGCCCAGTAAAGCACTAAATATGTCAGGACAATGAAATTAAGGCACTATACAGTTCTCATCCACACTGTTAGGCAACTGATCTATCAAGGTAGAAGCAATATCTGCAGGAATTCATAATAGTGAAGTGCACAGCCTTCTGAATTAGGTTTGCATCAAAAGCTACTGCATTTGAATACTTAGATGGGGGAAGCAGCTTGGTGGGGAGAAATAAACTGTAGCCAAGAGAAGGTAGGGCTGAGTTAAATATTCCAGACTTTATTGCTTCATTACAATAGGCAGAAATGAGCATTTTGCTCCCTCCCAAAATATCCTTGTCTGCTGCAGACTGATCTTTTCACTGCACATAAGTATCTTCAGAGCTCTACCTAGTGGCCATAACCTGAAGTTTTGTACAATAGAGTTGACTACACAGCCTTTTAGCAGCTGCGTGGAAAGCCAGCTAGTGTTTTCTACAAAGATAGGCCACATAACCCACCAACACTGGCAGAAATTAAATTTGGTCTAGTTATTTAGAAGGCTTACAGTAGGGAGACAGTGATTGCAAGAAGCAAAACTACAGAAGCCACCATGCTTCCCTTGCCTCCTGGTGTTCCTTAGGAAAAGCTTCTTCAAGATAGAAGAGTTTTAGAGCTATTAGTTTCTCTTAGAAAAGAGAAGCTATGTGTTGGGACTTTTCATCTTTCACTGGCCAGTGGAAGCACAGAATGAAGGATAGAACAGTGCCACCCTCCATGCTTTGCACATAGAAAGCAGAAGGTGGCAGTCCTAGTTTGCCTACCACTTAGCTCTACCTCTGAAGCAAGACTGATTCACTTCGCTAGTTTCAGGCAGCTTCCGAGAACTATGCCATTCATCTGTTCAACTAAAATGCAGAGTGTGGAAAGGGTTCAATTTAAAATCACACAATGCACTTCCTGGAAGAGTCATCTTGCCACATGTCCAACTAGGCAAACAAGTACAGACATCAAGACTACTATCAGACAGACCTTGCTGACTGGAGACTTTCTAGTTGGAAAATGCTAATGAGTAGATTTACCTCACACTTGTGAGCAGGCAACTAAGATTTCTTTACAACATATAACTGGCAACTCAGAAAAGCCAGTCAGGAGGTCCATTAGACTAAAAAACAGCACTTACAAGTAAATTTGTGTGCAAGATTAAGAGCTCCTAAGAGACAAGGATCAACTGTTACACAATTCAAAGCTTTACAAGAGCAGGAGACCCTACACAGACACACAGGTAACAAGCTTACTTCACCTGTGGAGTGTATCACCAGAGGAAGCCTTTTGAGATGTCTTGTGGATCGATAGATTGAGAAGTAACCTCTGCTTCGGACTTTGCTGTGATGGTGGTGGATGTATCGTTCAAAGAACACATGCAGAATCCACAAGATCACTTTTGCAATGATTATGACAGTCTGCACTTTCAGTGGATGAGTATAGTTTCCAGGGCACTTGTCCTGATTTGGATTGGGGTAAGAACAGAACATGGCTGCTAAGAAAGCTAGAACAACAAAAACAACCTGTAAGAGAAGAGATGGGAAGGCTGTTACACACAACACACACCCCTCTTAAGAGACAGGCTACTTATCTAGTTCTCAACTTGAGAAAAACAAATTCACAAAGCGCAATATTTATAAGCATTAGACCTGCTCACCACAGGCAGCACATCAGTCATGTACTCATATTTCATTAATGGATAACAACATTCAACATTTTCAGGAGTGCAACCAGTGTCCAGCTGGCCAGAGATGAAAATTGCCACTGTTTTATTTCTAATTCAGTCTCACCATGAGTGAGTTCATCTTATTTCTAGACATCTCTTATTAGATTCTTTACTTTGAGAGAATATAAATAACATTTAGACTATTCAGTAGGACCATATGGTTTGCACTCTTTTCTTTAGATTATCCATTTCATAAGCAATGATTGTCCTTTATTAAACCTCCTTAGAGAAGAATAAAATGACATCATACTAACTTAAAGTGAATTACTAACACTAGACAGGCACCTGCCTCAGTCAGCCTGGGTATTTTCAATTAAACTAAAAACAAAACAAACCCAGCATCAGAAGTAATTTTTTAATTTCTATATACAACAAAGATGCAAAGTTTATAAAGCTTGATCTCCCTATGAATGCTCAGCTTTAAAAACCCACACTAAAAATCCTACAATATTCTACCATCTGATCAACAGAACCAGAACTGAAGCTCAAGGAAAGGTCTCATTTTCTTTTTGCAACAATTCATCTGTACAGACCTAAGCCCTATGGTTATTTAAGGAACTTGTTCCCTAAATTCATTCCCCCCCCATCTTTGTTACTTCTGAAAGCTTTGTTCAGACATCAGCCTTTTAAAAGCACTCAGTTACTCTTTCAGCTGTCCTTAGTTTACCTGGATTGCAAGTGGATTTAAATAACAGTAACCACAATCATCAGTACCAGGAAGGAGGGAGACAGGGAAAAGAAAACTGGATTCCTGTATTATCCATTAGGCCACTACTTGATGCAAGTTTAAACCTCAAGTCATCTTGGCTATGGGAAGAGCGGCCAGCTCAAGTGAAACAAGGAGTTTAATCAGCAAAACACTCAAGTTATTTTAAGATCTACTCCAAGGCCAGGAATAGCCCTTTTAGTGTTAAGTTTCACCATTTTAAATAGGTGAACAGACTCAGTTTGACTACTTTGGGTGTTATAAATGTGTTATAAATGTTTCAGTGCAGAAGATGAAAGTGCTATCTTTAACTGGAACAGCAGCTGTATTAATCTACTATAGTAACATATGCAAAGGGAACAGATGGTTCCCAGTAAAAGCTACATATTACAGATGCTTTGCTTACATTTTAGGATAGTCCAACAAAAGGCACTTCAGCCTAATGTAGCAAATCTATAATTTAGCTCTTCATAGAAGCAGCAAAATTTAAGAGATTAGGTTTTATGTATGTGTATGTGCAGGAAGAGATGGGAAAGAGGGAGTTAATGTAACTAACTTACTTCTGGCCTGTGCATTTCACACAGCTCTGTATGCATCATCTCCTACATAGGAGCCTTCACAGAAGCAAAGCTCAGCAAAAGAAAAGCCACAAAAGAAAAAATCCAGCTCGCGCCATACAGCAGTATAGCCTTCCCACATTCTCAAGAACAGAGCCTAACGAGGCAACTGCTCTGGAGGAGCTACTGCTGCCTAACCCCACACCTCACTACATGAGAGAAAAGAAACACTCCCACTGCACACAGTATTTCAGATATGCATCATATGGACCCACATACCAGTGTTATTCCTTTTAACCTCTCTAGGACCCTTCCCACTTGGATAGGCTTCACCTCAAAAGCTAAGCTAAGGTCTCCACATTCCATAAGGTTTGTGCACATGAGCAGAAGGGAAGGAGAGGAAATAGATAAGCTTGCTTTCCCCATGCACAAAAAAAATCTTCTTTTCAGCAAGAAGCAGTACCATTTCATGTTAAAATTCCATCGCTATATTTTTCTAAGAGAAGTAATACTTCTCCATTTTTATCCAAGGATGGATTGACCACTGCAGTAGGCTACTTCAGCAATAGCAGCAAAACTTAACCTGGAAAAGTAGGTATTGACAGAGGCCTCGGTAGCTTTCCCTTCTTCACACATTTCTCCATCTGCAGAAAAGGGGAAATGGATGGAACAGAAGAGACAGCAGCACTCTAGGGTCTGGGTGACTGACATTGTCACACCAGTTGCAGCATTAAATAGCAGAGGTCCCAAGGCCAAGTGTAAAGCCATTTATTTTTCTGCTACCAGTGCAAGTGTCTACGTTCATAACACAGCCCTCAAGCACCACCCTAATGGGACAGCAGTAGTGCTATTCTAGTTATGACTAGGGCTGGATACCCAGTTCCCACAGCCTATTCACCAACCTGCAGTAGAAACCACACCTAGGTCTGCCTGGCAGGCACAGGGGCTTCTCTTGAGAAGAGGCTCACGAGAGGCTCTACTTCTAGAACTTAGAAGGCCAGAGACTATTGTCTTACTGAAAGTTTTTATGGAGCTGCCTAGAGAGATGGCTTAGTGATCCATATGTATTTGTGAACTCCTGCCAGAGTTACAGCTTTGGGGAACATGTAAATTCTTGTTTAAGGTCAGACAAATCCTCAGTTCTGCTAGTGCCACCTATCTGTAGCTCTCAAGCACTCTGGCTTTATATACACTGTCCTCAGGTCTGTATGAGCAAAAATTACACGATTACACAGGCACCATTTCACATAAGTTTTACCAGAGCTCTTCACGCTTCCTTTTCCAAGTTTGGTTTCCACATGCAGACTAGCAACAATAAACTTCCCCAGCAGTTAGCAAGGATAAGCTCACTACTAGACAGGGAGCTAGTTTTGTCTAACAGCCCTCAGCAAGTCCTCAATACAAGACCAATGAAACTCACTTTCTAGGCTGCTCCTCCTCAAGCCCCAGACATTAAGCAGAGCAGGAAATAACACTTTCTTTACTTTATCTCTCCCTGTACTACAACTTAGTCATGATGAGGGAAAAAATTGAATACTCTGAAATGGAGTCCAGTCTCAACAAGGCACAGGATCAACATGATCTTAGATCTACCTAGTCTAAGCCCTGCTATTGCAGTAGTATTTTGCGCTAGTGGAAACACTTTTTAAAAAGCTGCTTTTCAGAAGACGTCCCTTTCTAGCATTCTAACATCTCTCAGTTTGCTAGCACTGACAAACAAATCAAAAGGAAGACTCAGTGATCAGCACGTAGCACAAATATTATCAGAGTTTGCTGGAGAACAAGGCTTTGCTTGTTTTGCAAGAACAACATATTTACATCTCAGGAGAAAGCTGTCTGCATGAACAGTAAGAATTCAGAATAAAAGCAGTAAATTTTCGTGAGGAAAGCACATTTCTTACACTTACATGTATGAACAACAGAAAATTGGCAAGAAGGACTGCTGGGATAGCACGAAATCTTGGCCTCAGCTGGGAATGCAATGCATGAGACGAAATAAGTGGTGCATCAAGTAGAGGATCATCTTCTAAACTCTGTGTTATTTCCAAGGAACCCTGAAATTAAGGTAGGGAAGGGGTAGGAAAGGAAAAGTAAACATAGGTAAGCTCATGAAATAAGGTACAAAGTTTCAGCAATTCATCCTGTGAGCAATTTCAGCTTTGACAAAGCTATTTTAACACCAGCGGAGACATGCTCCTCAAGTTGTAAACAAACTATTTCAACACATCTTTACATAACACTCAATCACTCAGGAATCCAACACTAACCTACCACCTACCAGTGCAATGAGTCTTGAGGAACCCTAATTGGCTAACACTAATTGAGTTCTTGAGTTATTTCTTCCTAAAACTTTAGGACAGGGATTCCTCATAAGATAAAGAATTGAAGACAGTACAAACAGTGAACTTGCATTTGGTTGTCATGTCAAGTAACATTTGATGACCACCAATACAGCTAAGATCTCCATGATGTACTTCTCCAGAGTCTTTTTGAATAGGCCACAGGGTGCTCATATGCCCACAGGAGTAGGTGGGGACATGCATAACTCCCATTTCCTTTCATTTCAGACAGGTACTGCAAAAATCCTTACTATTCTTGCTTCTGTCATTAAAAGAGATAACATGGATAGTTGCAGCATGTCTGCAACACATTATTTCAATTTCAAATGATTCAGTCACTGATACTACAAGCATATCAAAATGCCTGTAGGATTATTTCTCCAATAGGTGTCAGGTGGCTCAAGCTGAATCCAGGCAAGAGCAAAGGGGCAGTGCAGAGAAAGGGGGTGCTTCCAGGTACTAGTTAAAATAGTCTCTGGTTTTACTTGAGAACATGCCACCTTGTTGTCATGTTGGTACCAAGCATCAGGGGCCTCCTGTGATTTCACATACAGCTCAGAAGTTTGTCATGCATGTTAACCATGCATGTCTTTTTTTTATTCCTAAAGAAATAGGCCATAGTCCACTGGACTATTCATTGCTTTAACACTGAGGACACCTCATCCCCATGACAGAAAGCAGGGTAAAACTCAAGAGGAATTAAGTATTTCCCTCTTCAAGGGGGAAGAAAGCAAGCCAGAGGAAGTAAGTTTTGGAGATAGAATTAGCTTTGTACTTCATTTCAACCAAAACAGTGCAGATTTCTTGGCTCACCAGGCTGGTTTCATGGACATACAGATGCCTGCAACAAAGGAGCCAGTGATCAGTAGCTATTCCTGCTCAGTTTTACTCAAGCCCTCTGAAGGCCACAGTCACGCAAGCACAGAACACTGACCACAAGGATCTTAAGTTATCTGAGTGCTTCCAGACTTCTGATTAGGGTTGCCTTTGAGCTTAAACAACCCTTCCCCCTGCCTGGCAAGATGACCTTTTATTGCAGGTCTGAAGATCTGCAGGTATCATTAAACATTTTGTGCTCTGGGTTCGCCTCTGATCCTCATTTCCCCCTTTTTGCGGATCAGGTACAACTTTAACGCAAGCCTGCAAGGTAGGGTGCCAGTGCCCAAGACATCTTGGCTCTTCCCTCCCTAGTGCACAGGGGGAATGGCTCATACCTCCCACCAAAACAAGCTTTTTTAGGCACGCCAGACCTTTAATCAGGAAAATACAGAATTACTTGTGGCATTCAACAACAGCCTGATTTATTCCTTCATACATCAGCTGTCCCACTCTTGTGGGACAGCCCACAGCTCCTCTTTCCACTGCCACGGAGAGCATGGAAATACAGAAGGATATGAACCTCCCTGAAGCACAGGGAGGAAGGGAATAAAAGCAGGAGCAACAACAGCAATAACACAGTTAATCTGGCACTACGGAGCTCCCTAATTAGATCAAACTCAGGCTTCACTTAATTAGAACAGCTATAACAGCTGCTATTAAAAGCAAAACCAAACGCCCCAAACGCCCCAAACGCACAGGCGTTCCGGCGCGCCGGAGCAGGGAGGCGCGGGACGCGGGCAGCCCCGGCGCGCGGCGCCCGCCAGGCC
>JAWLRI010000924.1:1037054-1076493 GCA_034781795.1 Crypturellus tataupa | reverse complement strand
CGAGCTCGCGGCCCTGCGGGGGCGCCGCGGGGCGGGGTGGGCGCTCCCTGCACCGCGGTGGCCCCCAGCGGGAGCGCGGTCTGCCCTCGAGAGGAAGGCGCCAGGTAGTACTCCAGAACTATATATATATATATATGTATATATGTATATATGTATATATGTACGTATGTATGTATATGTATGTGCACACAGGTAGGGACCCCAGAATAGCATCACCTGCGTGTCTTCCACAGCACGTAGCGTGGGCTTCTGGCTGAGGCCAGGGCTGCTCTCCGTGGCCTGGCCCCGGTCTCGCATCCTTCGTGCCCTTTCCAGAAGTGAGCGTGGGACTTCAGACCTGCGGCGGTCTGGTGTGGCTGCTACAAGCTGGTAGTAGTTTGAGTTGTGCAGATGGGGCTTATTTTGTTAACCTCTATCTTTCAAGCCTTTCTATTTATTTAATTAATTATTTAATTTTATTTCTTTCTTGCTTGGAGTTTGCTGCTGCGTTACCCTCAAAATGTTGCTATCTTTTGGCTCATGAAAAATAAAGCCAGCGGGTTTATGGCTTGTTGTAGTGCATAGGGTGTAGCATTTCAGGTTAAATTCTTAATCATCCCTGAGCTTTTCTTTAAAGCTCCTTCAAAGGTGCCTAAGGAAGAAGAGTGAGGTGGGGCAGAGGAAGGAGAGACTGGAATTCCAGCAGTCCGTTACATTTGTGTGTTAAATTTGTCTGTTCTTACTTTAGGGAAGTAAGATCAAGTTTCTGGTTGAAATCAACTCTCTGATGTGGCAGTCAGCTGCCCCCATAGACTGACTTTAGTGCCGAAGATATTTTGTCTGTTTCTGCTTTGGAGGTTAGGGAATAAAGTTACATAATATAGGTGAAAATAGTGCTGGTACCAAACATTTTCTAAGTACAGTAATAATGTAACTTTCATCATGGCTGCAGACAAGAAACTTAATTGCAGGTCTTGAAATTTAGGTAGTCCTAGAAAATGCACAACCATCTTTTCTACAGAATTTAAGTGGTTGTTGTTGTTGTTTTCATGAAGAGATAATTATAACGAGCTCCACACTGCAAAGTTTTACTCCTGCTATCTTGATTTTTTTTCTATTATTATTATTATTTTACTTGGAGAGTAAGAAGAATTGAGGTTTGGTCGTTTTGTCTTTCACTTTTCGAAACATGGAACGGGCCAGTGAAGCTGCCCAGTTGTTGTCCTGCCGTCTCATGGTGCTGCTCGAAATGGGCAGTTCAACTGCAGTTGTCGTCGCATCGTGGAGAGGAGCTGGAGGTAGTAGGAACCGGGGAGCAAGGTCCTGCTGGAAGGGTGGAAAACTGCCCCTTCCTAGCGTGGAGCCCCGGCTTGGAGACTCATACTGTGGATGCTTTGTCTTAGTGGGAATCTATGCTGGCACCAGCATAAAACTCTAAGGACCTCTGCTTTACTTCGGGCTTCGGAGTTTCTTAGGAATGTTCCAAGGTGTCATCTTCGTGCTTTTGTTTATGGAGCTTACTGGTAGCTTGAAATGCCTCTGCTGACCTCTTTAGTATTAAGGACCTACCTATTGCTAACTAGGGAATTTGCCAACATTCCCCCCCCCCCCCCATACACTGTTAGTATGAAAAGTGAATTTTCCTGAAGTAACAAATAAGTTGAAGTACATTTTGTTTTTTGGTTTGTTTGTTTCTCCTCCAAGATAACGGGTAAAATAGAGCTACAGAACTAGGAGTAGACAGAAAGATTAACCTTGTTCTCTTTACTTTCCAGATGTACCAAACTTTGCCATCAGAAGCCGTTAGATCTGAAAGATGATAACACTGAAAAACACTGTCCCGTTACAGTGAATCCATGGCACATGAAGAAAGCTTTCAAAGTGATGAATGAATTAAGAAGGTATTACTTTACTGCATGCATCTTCCCAACGTCCATAATAAGTTTCAATGGCATGTCTTAAGTTCTAAAAAATGGAATGTGCAAACCCAGAGTTGGAGCTGATAAAGTGAAATACAGGATAAAATGATATCTCAATGATAGTCGTGTGATGTAGTGGGTACACTGTACCTTTGCCCCTCAAGAGTTACTCTGAGCTGGTTTTATGGGACTGGAAAAACCCTTGGAAAACGCTAAGGAGTTACAGCTATTGATCCAGTGTTGCATATAGTTGATCCTGGATAGATTAAAAGCTACCTTTTAATTGAGCCTGAGGCTCTTAATATGTCTGTCATTGATTTTTTTTCACAGCAATCTGCAGACTGACAAAATGTTAAATTTTTTTGATCTGGTGACATAGTTCACACTCTAATCTAGAGCAACTACTAGAGTTCCTTTTCTTACTCTTTTGCGTGTCCCCTGGGAGAAATTAATGAACTCCCAGAGTGCTATGAATCTTATGCTGAAAATCACTTTTTGAGATAAAGTTTTGTAAAACCTTGAGTGAAACCACCATCAGTTTCCACAGAACTGGGAGACTGGTGCTGTTCTTAGCACCCATATTGATTTATTTTGTACAGATGGGTAGGTGAGATGGTGCTGAAAGCTGTGACAGCTGGTAATTAGAGCTCACAACTGAGCTCTGGTAATTAGGGCTCACAACTATCACTGACAGTACTTCAGCTTCACAACTAAAAGCAACAATGGAGAAATAATAATAAAAATTCTAGCATAGATAATACTTGAAGGTGCTAAGAATCCTGTAGCCTGCTGTTATTTCTTGTATGAGCTTAAAAACTGGAGAGGCTTCATTTGATAAATAAAAGCAACTGGTATCTTATTAAAAGATGTCTGCCTCTTTGATCTCTTATTCTTTATGGATAAACCTTTAATCCCATGGTAGGTACTCTGATCAGTTCAATATACTTATCTAGCTTTGCCCCCTTTTTTTTTTTTTTTTTTTTTTTTTTTTTGTGCTGGAAGACTGGAGAAGATCATGTACTCTGACTAAAAATGCTTTAAAACTGGCTCAGGGATTCCCATAGTCTGAGGATAATGAGACAAAAGCAGAAACTACTTTTTTTTTTTCAGTAGGTAACAGCTTAGTTAACCTGATGCTGGAAGGACCCCAGTAACTGGGCTCACTGTCTCAAACAGTATGGCAGAGCACTAGTAGCTGTGACTCTGTACATGGGAGGAAGACTTTAGATAAAGAAAAACACCTGCTAAGGAAAGATTTTCTTTATCTAAACGTTTGGATGCTTAGATTATGGCAGTTTCAGAAGTACTAAACCTTACTTAGATTCTTTTGTACTGCAAGTAAAACAGATCTGATTTTCCAGCAGAGTGCGTTGTTGAAGGCTGTGGATTATTTTAAGAATATACTCTAGTTTCCATGGTTACTTAAATTCGAATTGCTGTAGAAGCAATTTGAGGAATTTTCTTACACTTATAAATAGTCAAAGTTTGAACATGAGTGATACCAGGTAAACCTTAAGTGGGGTTCTGCTTAGGGTAGCTGATGCATCAGTGTTTAGTGCTGAACATGGATCTCATTTCAGCACAACTTCTTTTAAAACGTGAGGTGTTTATTAGGTAAGATTGAAATATTTGTTTAAATTTGAAATAATAAATTTTTCTTATTAGTTAAACTGTAAAGAATTTTGACAGTTTTTTTGAATTTTGCTTTGAGTAATTTTGTCCTTCGTAATTTATATGATTCCCTTCTCGCTATCATGTCAACACTGAATCACAGAATCATTAGATTACCTAATTAGTTTATGACATATGAAGAAATAGCACTTTAATGCCGTCTCTTCTGTTCATTATAACTTACTTTTGTCATGATGGGATTTAACCTCACCTAAAAGAGTCTTCACTAATAAGACTTTACTGATTTTTTTAAATGTGAATAATGACCTTTTTCCCTGTACCCCAATGGATAAAAATGGACAAAAATTTGCAGGTAGACAAAGACTATTTTTGCTCTGCAATGTCTCTTTGTATTCAGCTGGTCTATACAAGTGAATTGTTAAAAATTGCAGCAGAATGTAAGCAAAAAAAATAGGTTACCAACTTGAAATAAATGTGCCAAATTGCTGTAGAAGCCATAAGATGCTTGCACCAGAGTATATAATTCAGCTTGAGCTTATCACCCCTGTAGGGCTTATTCACCTAGTGCAGTTCCAGCCTCTGTAGATACGTCTGGGCTCCTCCCACCATATGTAACTGTGTCTATGTTGTGCAGTGTAGTTAATGCCCTCGAGTTTTGCACTGATGTAAATATAGTGCTTCAGGCTTCCCTGTTAGCTCTACTATCTCTGTGCAACCACATATAAAACATTTTATGTTACCATTGTCAGGATAAGTGTCCACGTTTCTGAAAAAGCTGGGTATGTGACTGATGACCACCTGTTTGACCACTTTCTCTGTCAACTTTAAATATAATGGCTGATACTCTCAAGCTCCTCTGAATTCTGTGTTTCATATGGGCCTGGTCATTGCACAAATTATACTTTTTTCATAATAACCATATTGCAGCCTCAGCTATTTACTGTAAGTTCTAGGAACTGAAAAGTGCAAGAAACAACCAAGCAAACCCTAAGGCAAGACCTGCAATGTGGCTCTTGATTAGCGAGAAGAGGGGTTGCTGGCTGGACTCAGGGCTGTGGCCCTTCTGTCAAAGCACCCTCTTTCTCTTCTCCTCCTCTTTCTTGCTCTTGCTCTGAGTGTTTTCAGTTGTATGTTACTTTTGTAAAGTCACCTCTGGAACAGGGAGGGACCAAAAAAAAAAAAAAAGACTGATTATAAAGATTAACAGTTGTGATGGATTTAATTTGAAGATATATATCCAGTAGCTGTCAACTGCATTGGAAACATCTGTGTTAGGAATGGTTAAAAAAGAGATTTCTTTACTGCAAAAGAAGAGAAAGGAAATACCATGTGTTACAGTTACAAAAGACAGGCATGCAAGTGAATATAATGAAGATAAAAATTGTGACAGAATATGGAGCTAACTAAAAAATTTTAAAGTAATTTGAGTTAAAAAAAATACTATTGTGTGCATGAACTGTATATGAAACATACTTGAAAAGCATACCTTAAATATAATTTAGTAATGATTTTAAATGCTTAAGTAGGCGTGAGATTCCAGCTTTGTACCCAGAGATCACAACTGAAATCTGTATTTTTCATGATCTGGAAAGTCTTGTTTTTTACCTCAATTTGCTAGTGTTTGTGTATATCAAATTCTTTTTTTCCATCCTAGGTGTTAAAAGAGGCTCAGACTTCCAATAAAAAGATTTATAAATAGATACAAGTTTGAGTTACTGAGTGCAGAAAGCTTTTTCTCTATGTAAGAAACCACAATCCAAAGCAAAACTTAATTATTTGCTTTGAGGAAGTCCTATGTACCCAAGCACCATCTGTAATCCTACTGAGTTAAGAGTCATGTGGTTTTGTAACACATTTAAAACATTGCTTCAACATTGTCTCCCACCTCTTTTTGAGGGTACGAGAAGAGAAATCCTGTGATGTTGTATGTTTTTCTACTGTAGTTTGCATATGTAAAACCCCTCTCTCTGGTATTTCTGAATAGTCAGAACTTGCTGTGTGATGTGACGATAGTAGCTGAAGACATGGAAATTGCAGCGCATAGAGTTGTGCTAGCCGCCTGCAGCCCCTACTTCCATGCCATGTTTACAGGTACTAAAAGTTTCAATACTTTCTTCTAATCTGGTCCAATTGTGTAAAGCTCAAAATTAATTTAATTATGTTTTTAGGATCTTATTTAATCTGTAAATAAGATAATAGAAGGCTTGTGTGTGTGATGGGGTATGAATTTGTTCATGGTTTAAGGACATACTGGCATCTTAGTCAATATGCTGCATGCTTTCAAAAAGTCTCCTTTATATAGACAAATTTACATGTTAAATAAACCAAGAACAGTAGAGTTGTTATACCCCTTTATGGCTACAATTATCTCACTCGTACAAAAGAAGATTAAAATAACTTTCATTCGAGTTTTGAAGTAAACCATATCCTGTAACAGCTGTTCTTCCTGCTGCTGCATTCTTCAGGCTCTGAGTATTGTGGACTGCTAGTAGATGGGGAAGCTTTGTGGGGCTTTGGCAGCTTGTAGCTGGAGTGCCTGTCTCAGTCTTCCTTGGATAATTCTCCGTGACAGATGGATGAGGCAGCGTTGCCCCAGCTTCCCTGCAGAGGCTTGGGGCTGCCTCTGCTCCACACTGGTCAAGTTACTGCTCTGTTGCTGCGGCAGGAAAGCCCCAGGACTTGCAAGGCTAAAGTAGGTCTGGATTCATAGAGCTTCCCATTGGATTCCCATGCTATGGATTTCATTCCACAATGGTTATAAATCACCTTGAAATCTTCTTGTACTACTCAATGCATGTTATAATTAATTTTGGAGGTGTTATTTATTCTTTCTCAAATCTTGGGCCAATTTGATCCTTAATGGAAACTGTCTGAAATAGAAAGAATTCCCTGCAGCATGTTGCTTGTGGCTGTTAGCTCAGATTCTATCAGAAGTGTGACTCTGGCCATGCCCATATGCAAGCAAAATGGAGTTTTATTAACAATAATACTTGTTTGCAACTGGAAGGTTGATACAATTTGAAATACTTCAGTATCCCATGGAAGAAGCTAATTGTTAGCAATCACCTCATTGGAATTGAATAGGTATATAATCCAGCATGTTCTTAATGCATATCTCATATAATATGGATATTTTGACACAGTCAGAGCTAAACAACGAGTCAATGCTAGCAGAAACAAATCCTTAATGTCATATGTGTTGAATAGCACGAGCTCCCTTGAGTAGCCATTTCTCTAGCAGGTACTTTGCATTTACATCTGTGCTGGAGATGAACTCTGAGAAGGTGAAGTTCTCTTCATTTTTACTGCCTAGTGTTGAGTTAAAACAAAAACACCTGTCCCCAGTTTCTTTCCTTCACCTTAACACTAGGCTTTTAAGCACTGTTGTTGACTTTCACATTGGAGATGGTCTTTCTCAGTGTTTAATTCTATGTTACGTATCCCGTGGCAGGGAATCCTGGTTACAGCATTCCTGCTTCCTGGCTTTCTCACAGAAATTTGTGGCCCTCGGGGTGTGCCAATGCAGCTGCGTGTGGCCACTCTCCAAATGGCATTGCTGAAATCCTTATTTTCTCAGTTTGCTACCTCTTAGAAAAGTTTGCTTGCCTTATGCTTTAAAATGCAAGCTTTCAGGGATACCTGGTGGTACAGGGGTGGGAAGGCTCACCCGATGAAAGGCTTTTAACCCATTTATGGAAATGTTTGTGTAGTTGCAGTGAACCAGGTCACTGGAGGTTTCAGCAGAATGCCGGGCTAGCTTCGAGATTTATCGACAGGTTTTGTTGGACCATCATTATATACAGTTTTCAGCAAGGATCACCTCTGTTTTTGGTGTATTTCAGCAGTTCTCCACAGAGCTAATTCCAAAGTTCAAATAAGCAAATTTGTTCCATTAACCAGCTTTAGCCAAAAGGAAACTCTTCTTCCATCTAAAATTAAATGATGACTGAAAACACATTAGAAAAAACTTGCACTTCTGTGCTACAGGAATACTTGTTCTTGACTTGAAATTAGAAGCTTATTTTTAGACACGTTTGCGTGTTCCTTCCATCTTTCTCTGAGTCATTAGGTGCTGCCTCCTGTGCAGGACAGGGAATGGCATTGGCTGTGATCAAACCCTTCACCTAAGGGTTTGTCTTTTTCCACTCGTTATAATGGTAGAAATAGCCACATTGTACATTTTTCTTTCTAGGTACTTAAGGTTTACTAAGTTAATAATGATTATGTTTTAAGAAACAAGAAAGGAAAAAGGATAAGAATGTAGGGCAGCATATGTCAGAAGGAATAACTCTTCATTCTATATATGGTGCGGTTCTTCAGCAGTGTTGTGAATGTACTTAAAAGACTGCAGAAAGGAAGACAAAACCTCAGTGAAGGGGAACTTCAGTGGCCACAGGACCTGACTTGGGACATGTGTGACCTGAGTTTGGTGTGTCACAGTGGTTATCTTTAGACAATTACCTGATTTCTTCACTTCCATAAAATTCTTCCTTCTATAAAATTATATAAAATAAAAAAGCCGAATGATGTACTTAGCTATGCCTCTGGAGTGAGGAACTACATTAGGAGGTCAGATAACCTTTTAGTAACTGCAGATTGAGGGAGTGCTCTGCTGCTTCCGCTTGAGATGTTGGACTAGCTCAGTGCTTTCCTTTCTTTGTCACCACAAACTCTGTGGAAATGTTTTGTTGCAGCTTTCCAGTTGTGAAATAAGTTCTTTGTGCTCTACACAGGGGATGGCTAGAAAATGAACCTCTGGTTTTCAACATACGATCTCTCAAACCAGCTTTGGATCACAAGTGGACTGGTCTGGAATTGTAATAAGACTGTGTGCCCTTTTAGCATTGAAAGGAGAAGCATATCTGCTCTTTTGTAAATCCTGGGCTTTGTTGCTAAACAGAGAAGGTGCCTATCCATGGCTCCAGAAGCCTTGACACAAAATCTGAAAACAAAATGAATGTGCCTGCAGAATATCAAACTCTGTGCTCTCCCACACACACATTTTCCCCAAGGACCACCTCCACAGAAGCTTGCATAATAAATAACTTGCAGCTTGCAGGCGCTGAAGATCAATAGGTTTAATCTGTCAAGCTGGAAGGAGAGACTTGAAATAGATGGCCCTTCAAAGAACATGCTGCAGTCATCTTTCAGAGGTGTAGGGAGATGTTACCCTGGAGCAGGTGAAAAGAGCAGGTTCTGCAGGGGCTGGGCTTTACTTTTTTCCTGAGGCTCCTCAGTGCTTTCTAGAATGCCAGCAAGCAGTAAGTAGTCATGTGTTGCTGTAGATGGTCTCTTGCATTGCTTGCCACTTAAAAGGCTGATTTTTAAATGCCATTGAGCATTCAGCTTGAGAAGGATGTGAATAACAGCAATGAATTTATCGTTAGCCAAGTGCACTAAGTAAAATGTTTTTTTATCGTCAATCCTAGAGCCCACAGTTAAAATCATGAACCATGAAACTGTGTATGTAATTCTCAGAAATATCAATAGTGATAGCCATCTTATTGACCACTGCCCATCCTGCCTGCTTTTAGTCTCATATGGACTGAATTTGCTACCTCATCAATACCATTTACTCTAGGTGCTTAGGGAAAGAGATAGGCATTTATTCAATATATAAAAATAAGGAATTAATGCATCAATATTGTTCCTAAGCCAAATGTTATATATCTACCAATGCGACCAGGGTAGTTTGTATTTCACTTCCCAGTGTATAGTGAAAAAAGCATAAATATCTGAGATGACCAGATGTTTGCTTAGTAGTCATGTATAAAGTTGTGGCCATTACTTAGTGTATTTTTAGACATATTTCAGATATAAATAAAATGTTGCATTTTGAGAATCATCATATTTTAGAAGGCAGAAGCTATTTTGCAGGCCTTTCTGTGAAGATTTATTCTGGAATATGGCCAGTATTTCAGCTTCTCCAAGTTAAGATCTAACAAGTTTTCCCTGGTTTACCATTTTATCTCAGTTTGAATTTTTAAATCAAAACTGTAACAGAGATGCACATGCTGAGGGACTAGTAAGTTGGTAGAAGATTTTTGATTGAGATAGATTGTTGTTGTTGTTTCTCTGTTTTGTAAAAACTCTACAGTCTCTGTTTGATATGTGCTTTCCATTAAGGAGTTAATGCAAGAAGTACTTTAGTGGTTTGCAATGTTAGTAAAATATTTTTGTTTGGATTTGAAGGGTGTTATTTAGGTCTGATAGCCATATTTACTGGTATATATACACTGGAGAAAATAGGTCACCTGCAATAATAGCATTAACCCATATAGCATTCAGGTGATGCTAACTCCTACAGGGAGGAAAGATAGAAGGAAATTGAGTTCTTACAGTGGTTTTATTATTACAAGTGATCACGCACAAAAAAAAAAATCTGCTGCAGGCAAGAGCAGTTATTATTAAATTCTTTCTAAGTTGTGCTCTATTTTTGCCTGACTGACTTGACAACCAAACTGTATTTTCAGGTGAGATGAGTGAAAGTCGAGCAAAGAGAGTTCGAATAAAGGAAGTTGATGGCTGGACACTAAGGATGCTTATTGATTATATTTACACTGCTGAAATTCAAGTTACAGAAGAAAATGTACAGGTAAGACTGGAGATGCTTTCTGCAGCAAGAGAGCTGTAATGCTCAGAAACCTTTAGTTTGCTAGTGTGTTTTGACTCGGATGTGGGAAATCTCATCTGCAAACTGCAACTTTTTTCAGACCCCATGCCTACAAAGAAGTAGTCAAAGTGCTTAAATTCTGGGCCACATGCAGAAGCTATTGAATAAAATAAAAAGGGTCAATTGACTTACAAACAATCATTATTTAATATGACAGAGTTGATGGTCTACTCTGCCAAAAATTGCCTGTTAGGCACCTCTACACCACTCCTTCCCTGAAACTTCAATGCAAATTACTAGTTGCTTACAAAGCAGATTTATCTTCAAATATGAAGTCCTCCACCGTGTTTTATTTAATTTTGTTCCTGCTAATTTTAAAAATAATCATTTTCTTAATAGCCTACTGTTCATCAATTTTTAGATGGTTCTGATTTTTTATAATTCAGTGTAATTCCTTGATCCTATGCCCATGTTTCTCCTATTGCTGAACACAAGATTATTAGCAGTCATTTTGCTGCTCTTGCTGGGAACAACCTGTTACAATGTATGGCCTTGATAATTTCTATTGCATCTTGAAGTTAATCACTTTTATTAAGCACTAGGCTTAAGTTAATCACTTTTTATTGGCTGCTGAATCAGTTGTTGTCTTGGCAGTGTTTGATTGAAGACTTTGGAATTAGATTTCATGATACCAATTAAAAAAAAAAAAGAAAAACCCTCCTGCTGAACTGCTGTGTTTTGAGTCATACCGCATATCTCATTCTGAGGGGTTATTTCCTGTGCTACCTACTTAAGGTACTTTTTACTACTGGTCAGATGACAGGCGTGAATAGTGAAGAGCTCCTATGAAATGTGTTGTATTTTTGCCAATCTAGCAAATCTCAGCTTCACTGAAGAAGGCCTCTTGCATAATCCAAAGGTGTCAGAGATTCCTTTTGGATAGGGAGCAATCTAGTATGTTTTGTTGCAGCTTCTATCTAGGAAGTTGCATTTTGACAATGCTCACTCTTTTCTATGCTCATAGGGAAGAAGAATCAGTCTTCTATTTCTTCCTTGTAGGAGACTCACTAAAGGCTAGAAAGCTCCAAGTTTTAAAGTCCTAAGTCTAATGCAGGTTTTCATTTTCATAGCTCCAGATTACCTGTCTGTTTGAAGATATATCCAGTCATGTTAGGTTTAGTAGTATAAATAATGTGGCCTCATCACAGGTTTGTATCTTCTTGAGTACTAGAAAGATAGTTGAGCATTTAAGTAGATTTTCATTTCTTGCAATAGTAATTGTAGTTTAATGTTGATATTGAATATACTTGTAATAAATGTAATCTTCCTTTGTTGCCTTCATCCTCTTTGTACTATATGTACAATATATTAAGGTGGAGCTGAACACTGAATAGGACCAAGTGGACTGATGCAAGTCCTGTTCTATAGGTTTAAAAGCGAGGGACAAGATAGACTGTCAGACTTCAGTTAAAACTCTGTTCTTTCAATAAACGTATTGTAAAGTCTTAAGACTTGCTCAAGCTTCCAATTTCCTATCTGTATAACAGGACTAAGTATATCTGGAAGGTATCCATGAAATATTATGATGAATAGGAACCCTTGTAGGAATACAAAACCATGAATACCAAAGATGCAGTAATATAGACTCTATAACTTTTAAATATTTGGGCTGCAGTGATTAACTGGAACTTCAGCTTGCTTGATATTATTCATGGCATTTCAAGCACCATTATTGCATCTCTTCAGATTATCCATAGTAAGCAGTTGTATTGAATTAGTTTTTTACACATGATATAATGTTTCAAAAGGGCATGAGCCCTTTTGAGCCTTTCACATTTAAGTAATGCAAAACTCCTTTGGCACTAACATAAATACACTGTGTATTTACAGAGATGATACCCATGGTATAGCCAAGCTCACAAGCTGTTGCTCAACAGGCAAATAACTATCACCTTCCTTTATTAAGACACTTCCTTGATTTAGACATGAGACAGATTGTTTTCTTCAAGTGCCTTGTGAAGCTCTAAGAAGGACCATTCTTTTTCTTTCCCGTTGTTGAGTTCCTATGTGTGTTCTAGCAAGGAGGAGGGGAAAAAGTCTGGTATAGCTAGCTAGTGAGAGTGAAAAAAGTAAAAGAACATGTTCATGTAGTGCATCAGCTATCAACACTGGTAACCTGTGAAGCTGTCTGTTGTCACTACATTAAATATAAATTCAAATGTTTGTTCTTTCATTTTTAGTTCAATGTCAGTAGCTTTTTTATTTTTTCTTTTCAACATAGGTTATGTGGTATTTGAAAATGATGTATATAGCTTCTTGGTTTCCTTCTATTTTTTCTTTTTTTCAAATGAGTTATCATTCATCTCTAATGGCGCTCACTTTGCATAATGCTATACTGGTGTTTCTATCACATTTACATATTATGTCACGTCTTCCTATGTCACGTGCTCTGCTCACTATGTTCGTTTTCTTCAGAAGGGAAATTAAATGTTAGACAATGCAATATACCATTTTCATGTTTTAAGAAGGGAATATCAAAGTTAATGTTTTCAAAGGGAAAATCAACTTTCTCGTGCATCAGATTTGCCTTAGTTTCACTGTAGGCATGAACTACCTCAATGCCCAGTGCAGGAGCATTAGTTATAGTATGTATACATGTATGTAGGAAGCTCCTGCGTGAACACCTCTCCCATTGTGTGTGTGTGTGCGTGCGTTTCAGCATGCATTTAGTCAGCTTGATAGCTTGGACCTCTGCTGAGTGTGAGTATAAGAGCAGGAGCTTGAGGAGGAATCCCTGGGTTCATTTGAGCTGTGACTCTGAGGGCCACAGAGGTCTGTGTGGTTGGGGGCGAACCGAAGGGAACTGTGCAAAGGTGGTGCTGAGGTCTCGCCGTTAGTCACTGCTGGAGGATTCAGTGCTGTAGTTTTCCCTTGGTTGTGCTAATACACGTTTGCTGGGCTGCATTATAAATCTGATCAATGAATGCATTATTTAAGATAAGCCCTTTCCCCAAACAGGTTTTTTTGTGTGTTCTGATTTATTGCATGGCCCCACCTTTTGCCCGCACAATGTTGTGGGTGAGCATATTGAGGTGTTGAAATGTGTAGCTGTGGTGGAAGTGAGCATTTCCTTGCTGCCTAAGGAAAGCGTCACATGTAGTTTTGGTTTGGACCTAGTGACAGAGGTACTCTCTTGCTTTTGAACAAGAAGTGCACACAAGAGAGATCAAAAAAGAGGATCACAAATAATGCTGTTTCAGAGCTCTGTGCTAATGTGTTCTATCCTGATGTGTCTTGTGCTTTAAAGATTTTTTTAGATATAGCCAGTGCAAAATCCCGAAAAGGATCTTTTTTAGAATGCATATTTTATGTTCATGTTTTGGAAATCATTCAGTGACAATGCATGCTTACATAGTAATGAACAACTGACGCATATAGGGACGTATATGGTATGTGTATATATTTCCGCCATAACTCTTATGGCCTGTGTACCTATTGCCACTAAGTGCAGCAGTTGTGCTTCCACGTGAACAGGAGCGTTTCATCACAGGACACGGTCACAGGGATTGACAGCACAGTGACTCCGAGCGGCTCTCAAAACAAGGAGTCCAAAGAAGCTGCCTATTTTCTCATGAAATTTTAAGGAAAGCAGCAAGGTATCTGCCAAGTTGATCTCGACTAAATCTTTCTCTAATGTGTGCAATGACTTACAGGATATGGGGTAAGAGGGATTTCTATATTTGTGTCTGTGATCCATTAGGAAAAGAGCAGTGACCCAGCTGTAGATAAAAACTTGCATTCAGATGTTTGTTCTTAGCAGGCAAATGATACATTTCTACAAACAGGACAAATAAATTGGTGTGTTTTCCTTTATACAAAGGGCTGTATTATATTGCAGCTCTGGGGGTTCTCCATTGCAGCTTTTTGGGTTCAGAACCCAGCATATTGGGTTCTCCAATATGTTACGGGTTGAGATCTGTTTTCTGATACCATCCCACTGACATCGGCAATGGCAGGGGAGAATGAGAGCATGGAGCCATGGCACAGGGGAGCTCAGTGGGAAGAGGACTCATGGCTTCCCCTTGATTTTGATACATGCTAATTTCAGTGGTCTGTTGAAGTATTCATGCTTGTTAATACAATACTTGTATTGAAAATGGAACCACAAAAAGTCATAGTCTGAATCATAGTATTTTTCCATAAATTTAATAGGCAAGGGTTCAATTTCACACCGGGAAATGATCTATTATGAAAAGATGCCATTTTGCAAATCATTTTTCAGGGTACAGCTGTGTTTTAAAATAGATTTAAATAAAAATGTGGCAAAGTTTATTTTTGTTTTGGTCAATTCATAACCTTGAATTCAAGAAATGCTCAGTTAACTTTTGGCAGGAACAGAAAAGAACAACTCATTGAATGTTGCGGAAGCTTATCTCTGACCTTCTTTGAGGGTCCGTAAGAAGAAATTGTGTGCAAGACCATTTAAAACATTTGAGAAATACACAGAATATCTTTCAAGGATAATATTGCATAGAATAGAATGCAGATATGAAAAATTCATATTTGTCTGTGGAGCAAGACAAAAAACACAAAGGGTAGGGGGGCTGGACTAGATGATCTCTAGAGGTTCCTTCCAACCTCAACCATTCTGTGCTTTTAGTTGCAATAGACTACTAAAAGTTAGTGCTATCGATGTGAAGTTCATATAAATATAATATCCTGCAAAGAACAACCATGCTAAAAATAGTCTGAATTAAAAGAAAAAAATCTGTGCAGTGTGTAACATAAATTTGGTTTTCTTAGCACTAGGATAAATTTAGGGTCAAAATACTCAGAATAAATTCAGAATAAATATCACATTTAGAAGTGGTCGTCTTGTGATGCATCCCCTACACTTTTATGTGGGTGAGAGATGTAAAATATTCTCTTTTAGGGGCTAGCAGTTTCTTCTGAAACTGTTGTATTTCCAGAGAATCTGGTAAGGTGGTAGCTGTTTGTTGTTGTTTTTATTTCTGGAGTCATTTCTCATGATTGTTTCCAGTCCCCTCCACTACCCTTTTCACTAGGGATTGGATTCACTGATTTATTGAAGTTTAATCCCAAAGGGGTCCAGGATTGTGATGGAATTACCTGTTTAAGAAATTACTGTATATCAGGAGAACAGTAGTAGCTGTTTGTGTGCTTTTAGCTGGCAGAAAGTATAAAAAGCCTTAGCGTAAGCCAATTTAAGATTCACATCAGTTTATTTGGTATTTGCCAGTGATCAAATTACCGTAGCTTAAATTCCTGTAAGCTTCAGAGCAATAATGTCTTTATATCTGAGCATAGAGACAAAATACACCTAGGACTATTTTTCATGTTTACCGAGCTTTATCCTCAGAAGAAATATTTTATGTTTATAAGCTGGTGATTAAACTAGAAGTTTTATATGAGTTAGCAACATTATGATGTGTAAAGAGCATAAAACAGTTGCTGCATTTTTGACTACATTCAGTTTAGATACCCAACTTAGAAATTATTTTTAAGAGTTTCCAATAAGTTAAAAGCCTTGAACACTGAATAGCATTTATTTTCCCTTATTGAATTCAAAGATGTCCCGCACCTCACAAAAGGATTTTCTTTTTCACTTTCTTTATGAACACTGTTTTAATCAGACTTTATTTTTCTCTTTAAAAACCAAATAACTGTCCTTTTCAAGCACATGATTGGGAATCATAAGGAGAGAGGGAGTTAATTTAAGTATTTGAACAGTGAAGTGCACTATGTCCTGAAAGTAAGCATGCTGCTGTGTAAGTGGGTAGAAGCAAGAAAAGAAATATTTATTCAACTGAACTGACTGTTGTGAAGATTTAGCTGAATCTTTTATTTAAAACAGAGCCTACTTTATGATAATATCTTGTACATATATAAGGGCTTTGAGTAAAAGGAACAATGAAATTGGTTCCACAGGAACACTGCTATTCAGAGAGCCCATGAAAGAAATAAATGGAGAGAAAAATCGGTTCACACTTGGTTCAGGAACCTAAAAAAAGGCAAAAAGGGAATGAGTTTTATCTGATATATTTACAGATGTGTTCTTCTATCTGCCTTTTAAGGAGTTTGTGGTAATCAGAAACAATTTGAAGAAAATGTGTCCTGGAGAGCAGCAGCAGGAGGAGGTAGGCTGGATGGTAGCAGTTATGGGTGTATTGATTATAACTAACAACTTGCACCAAGAGAGTGGCAGAGGGTTAAGGTGGGTCAAACACCTCCCCAGACATGTTCTCTACTGAAATGCAATGCTCCCTAGGCAGGGCAGACCGTATCCTGAATTAAGTCAGCTCTAGTTTCCAAGTACTGTAGTATCCAATAAGCAGCGCAGCTGGGCGATGAAAATGCGGTAGTGCTAGCAATATTGGTGACTAGAAAAAATCAAAACTTTCTAGTGGATGCAAATAACTTAAGGAAACTGGCTAAGTGATATGAAAGCCTGTATTCCATAAATTTGCAGGCAGACTGTTGGTAAATGCTTTTTGGTCAGTCCACCTCTATTTACTGTCTGCAGTTGCCTGGTGGGAGCATTTTTAAATGAATATTTTAGTGAATACCTATAGTTCCCATTGAACCTTTCACTGCATTACTTATTGATTATGAGTTGTAGATTATTAGATGTTTGTTTTAAGTAGGTGAATTTTTGTTTTTCTCCCCAGTTATTTGCACAGCTTCTCTCGTGCATCTCCCCAGTAGCAGTCGCCCGTGAAACCTGCGTGGTGCTGGGGCGGCCTGTCTGCCTTCCTGGGCAGGCTCCAGGTCCTGGACTCTCCCTGTTGAGCTGCTGCTGTTGGGACCAGGCACTTGAGCCTTATGGAGCGCTGCTCTGAGCCTGCAGGACTTTCCTTATGAGGTTCTTGATAAACTCTGTGTATTTTTAAAGAGTAAAGTTAGGTCAGATAGTATCAGCTCTGTAAGAAGTGTAAAAAGTTTTTCTTCTAGAGAAGACTTCTTTTGAGTGCTTGTTTACTGTTAGTTGTTTTATTGTCCACCCCAAAATGATGAAATGGTATTGCACTGATGTCTTTGGTAATGTTTTTTTTCTTCTTTTTTTATAAAAGGAATCTCATTTCTATGTGGCCTACCTTAAAGTTCATCAGTATTGTTGATGGCAATCTAAGCATCTTTTGAGCTGAAATTTGTGAATTTGTGCTTCCTGTGACTTAGCTTCTACTTGCCAAAATCTCGGAGCTAAGTATATTGGTACAGCATGTAGATTTTTAGACAAACTGTTAGGCCAAATGTTCATCAAAACTGTACAGATATATTTCAAGCTGTTCCTATAGTTATATATTTTTTTTCTGAATTTATATCTAATGTCCAAATAATCAACTGAAAGCTGAACATTTTGGAAAGGTTTGGTCAATAGCAATTGATAGAATTGTTCAAAAATGGATTTTCCTTCCATATCAAGTTAAATAACACAAAATGTTAAGTTACCATCTGCATAAATTTCTTCTTGACAGTTAAACAAAAGTGACCTTTGCACTGTGTTTTTAAATAGGCAGTCCTGTTTTGCTGCTGTATATGTTGAGACTTCATCATCATTTTGCAGAATGCCACAACTGTTTGTCTTACCTATTGCTGTAGCCAGTGAAGTCTTAGGCATAAGAAGTGATGCCCCATGATCTCCTTAAATTATTTTTGAGGGAAATATAGAGAGAGCTTGAACTGAAGTGTAAAGAAATGAGTGTTAAACCAGGAAATTAGACTCTTTTTCTCCTCCTTCTGTGAGTTCTCTTGGGTAGAAGATGATTTATTAGATATGAATGGGGTTCAGGTATATCAGGTCTCATGATGCCAAGACAGATTATGCCCAGACAAACAAAATTGTGTGTCACTTGCCTTAATTTTAGATAAAATATAATTGTCAAAAATGTCCAGTCAACAGAACCGTAACTACTGCTTTAATTATGGGCCTGTGCACTTATAATCGAGCCTAAAACTCAGGAATGCCAATACAAAACTTCTGTCTTGTGTCGCAGGAGCACTGAAGCATTTGAAGACCGTGTGGTGTTGCCGTGACTGAGAAGCCACGCAGCTTTACTGCATGTTCTCTTCATGGAAGTTTTTGGGTTAGGTTCTCAAGTCAACATTTTTGGAAGAGAGGAAGGAGAAAGGTTGAAAGTAGCATATATTAAGGTTTTAAGAGCAGATGGTATCTCAGCTCTAATGTTTTCAACTTCATAACTGATAGTGTTCCTTAGTGTTCCTTTATGTGTGCTTTTGTGTGATGATTCATGTGAAATATCTGGAAGTGGCCACTTGGTTCAAAGAGACTAGTAAGGTACTAACTGAGGAACCCCGAGGTCACAGGTTAGGATCCGGCTCAGTTGTGAAGGAGTTGAAACGTTTCTTGCAATCTTCTGCTCCTCCCTGTTCCTTAGCCCATACCAGTAGGTATCTTCAGGACGGAGGAAACGGCCCCAAACTGAAGCACCACGAGTTCCATGAGAAGTTAAGGTGACATTTCTTGACAGTGAGAGTGACAGAGCACTGGAACAGGCTGCGCAGAGAAGTTGTGGAGTCTCCTTCTTTGGAGATCTTCCAAATCTGCTTGGACACAGTCCTGTGCCACATGCTTTAGGTGACCCTGCAAGTGCAGGAGGTTTGGACTAGATGATCCCTAGAGGTCCCTTCCAACATTAAGGACTCTATGGTCTCGTAGACTCAATTTGACTTGAAAACCCCCAAATGTTTTTATACTTTTTGTCATCATTTTTCAGCTTACCATCTTTCTTATGCTACCTGGAACCTCCTGCCCATAAACTCCTTTCTTGGCTAATATGTCTCGGGCAACTGCGTTGATGCTTGACAGCATTTTTTTATTTGCAGCCTTCTATGTAATAGAGCTATTGTGTATCAAAAGCTATCAGTGGTTGGTGAACCTATTTCCCTTGGACAGATATTAAAGCTTTAGGAGGAGAGGGGAATCTTTATTATATACCTTAACAGAGCTGGAAAAATAAACAAGCTTTTTATCTTTCTGTTCACCTCCATCACTGCTGCTGTGTTTCAAAAGCTCTTGCAATTTCTGAGGGCATGCAGTCATTTACATTTATTGTTTTAAAATTATCTAGCTCATCCAAATGACTTCATGATTTTTTTAATCATGAAGATCAAAAAATCAGTGAATCCTAATGTGTGTTGAAAACACTCTTTATACGGTAATCTGAGTTTTTTTTTAGTTCTATAGCAGCACAGTTCTTACAATATTGGGGGATTGCTGACACTACAGAGAGATAATGAAATCCAAACTGGCATAGATTTTATTACAGACCCTATTTGCAGAAACATTTTAAAGTCTTGTTAGGCACAAATTTAACATTGGACTAAAGAGCCTTATGGTATGCCTCTTTAAATGGCTTGACTGTGTGCTGAAGGAGTATCAATGGAGTACCACTGTGTTTTGCCATTATACATATTTTATATATTATGCCTCCAGCAACCATCTGGTTACCTCTTGTGACCCAATTTTTGGTATTTGTGATAACAGGTTTGAGGATTTTAATACTGTGATGGCACAACTTATAGGTACCTAAAATTTATATGTGATATAGGACATGTCAGGCAACAGTAAATGATCTAATTTTCCAATGGAAAAAAATCTACTATGCTTTTTTCTTTAGCTTATACATGATTGTCTGTCAGGAGAATGTAGGAGGGAAGAAGAAAAAGAAGGGTGATCTTTCTATAGGTGTGTTTTATTAGCAATATAAACTTCATTAATATGTACTTTAAATAAGTAAGACTTGCATAAAAAGCAGTAATCCCACTATCAGTTATGAAGCCCACTAACTAAAATACAGAGCAAGTATCTTTGTGGGAAAACTTAGTGTTTTGTTCCCTGTGTCAGTTTTTAGATATGCATTGAGTAGTAGGTATTTTTGACTATATGGAGTTTTCCTTTTGCCTATCTTTAGCAGGTTTCGCTATTATGTATGTGTAGGATAGAGACTAGTCATTTTCTGATACACCTGCTAGTTCATTATGTGCCCTGCAGGCTAGATCTGGTCTGTATCGTCACTGCCCTTTCTGTGCTTGTTTTTTTTCAAAGAGTGGAAGAATGAGGTGTTTAGTTTGGATAAATGCCCTGATTAAAAATGTATTCCATAGCCTTATGCTTGGCGGAGATGTGTATCCATATCTATATATCTCTTTCGGATGCCATGGTAAAAACTGTTCCTCTTCTGATTTTTGCTTATTTGATGGTACTTGGTAGAAGGAAATCACGTTACGTGTGTGTTGACATGAGGAAGGTGTTAAGGGTTGTTGAATTTGATAGAGGTGAGGCTGTTGCAGCTCTGTACCCCAGGTCCAATCAGTAGTGAAGCTGAGAGCAGCAAATAGGTGTGCACATGCACACATGTATATGCATACAAATATGTATGTATTCAAATATATTTGTATGGCCAGGCATGCAGTTTGATGCAGATGGAAACACTCATCTGATCAAGATGAAGGCACATGGGGCAAATGTGCACATCTATGCCACATACCATCTATATGTGGGTCTCTCCAGGAGCTGAGCTCAGGCACTCGCTCCATCCAGTGAGTAGCTGGCCCTGTTTTTTTGGCCACTCTGTTGCTGATACCTGGGCACCCAAGTCCCTGAGACCCTCAGCTGCTGGAACAGGCATCAGTGGAGCAGACACTGAGTCCTGCTGGGGCTGGTACACTTGGGTGGTCTAGTAGCTGACCCTGGATCCTGACTCTGCCCAGCTGCCTCCCCTGCAACCACAGAAATGGCTCTCAGACAACTCCAGACTCCCTGGAAGTTGGCTTGGGCCTCCAGGTCTCTGCCAATGGTACTCCCCTAAACATCCTGTGGTAAGCTTTGCATAACCCCAAATCATCTTTCCTGCATCTCAAAACATCTCATACCTTTGTAGCAGTAACCTGCCTTGATTTTAAGGTGAATTGGAGAGCTCTTCTGATGACTTGTCCCAGCTCTGTGAGGCTGACACGTCCCAGTGAGAGCCCTGGCAGTAGCTGGGCAGGGTGCCCTGTTTCTCTGATGGGGTTATTTGGGTTCCCACGGTTGCTGTATTGCCTCTGGGCTCCTTTGTGTGTGTGGAGGTGAGGTTTTTCTCACAGCCTGAAAGGGAGCTGTTGTCTCAACTCTGTCCTGTACTGGGCTTTTCTCCTTGGAACCACCACCACCTTTTGCAGTGTGGCACCAGACTTAAACGAGGTATTCCCCCATGTTTTTAAGTAAAAAGCTGAATAATGTAATGCTGTTCCAGCCATTAAATCTTTCTGTAACATCCTCTGTGCTGTGGCGTTGGTGAATAGGCGGACCTGGAACTTTCTCCATAGAAGAGAATTGGGTAGACAGGAGGGTATCGGCCTTGCAAGAACAAAGAGGAATTTAGGTGGAAATTTGAGCGAAACACTTCGCAGTTTCCTGAAGAGAAATATGGAAGCAGGAGAGAACTAAGTACATGCAGAGGAGTTAAAAGGTGATAAAGAGTAAAGATGAATCAAAAGATGTGAGTGAATTAACATCATCCTGGACCTTTAGGATGATTATCTGGGGTAATGTTGAACCGCTGTCTCGTGGAAGGGAGGTGGAGAGTCTGGATTTTCTTATGATAAGAAGAGACACTGTGCTCTTATAGTCTGAATCACAGGACTTGATTTCAGAATTTTTGTTCCTTCGGAAAATGTTTTGAGGGGAAAAAAAGCTTCCTCTCATAACAGTAAGTTTCTGCTTATTTGGAAGAGTGATTTCTGGGCAAAACAAGGTGAAGAGACTTGTCACTTGAATATATAGGAATGATCTGAGCTAAGCAACTGGCGAGTTCAAGTAGTGAATCAGAAAATGATGGAGGAGGAGGTGATGGGGTGAGAAGGAAGTGGGATTAAGGAATGATTCAGAAACTCCTGGAGGAGGTGATGGGGAGAGCAGGAAGTAGGGTTAAGACAGAGTATATTACAGAAAAGAAACTGAGCTGTAATCCTGTATTTCAGAAGCATGTGATTCTGATTGCTGTGGGAGGCAAATGGGAAGTCACTGAGGGATTTAAACAGGCATGTTTAATTTAAATGATAAAAAGAATAAAACACTTTTACTCAGAGCTACAGCTCTAAATAGAACAGCTGTTCATTTCCTGCATTTTTTTCTTTAACGAGTGACTTAGAAAGAAGCATGTAGGCTTCCAGAGCCATGCACATGTAAGATGCTAGGAACTAATTAAGGTAGAAAGTCCCGGTTATGCCAATGTGTGGTGCACGGTGCATCCTCCTACAGATCAAGAATAAGATTAGAGAAAGGGTCAAAAGATGTAGCACATCGAGGAAATTAATCTGAGTATCAGGTCACTAAGGCAGAAAGGATTTTCTCCATCCTTTTCTTTTTATCCCTTCTGCTCTCCTCTTCCTCCTTCTCCTCATATATATGTGCGCGCGCACACACACACACATATATATGGTATATATCAAGGATATATATATCTCATATTAGTCCTCCAAAACCCCCAAGTGAGGAAACTTTTAAAGTGAGGTGACAGATTATGGAAAAATGTATTTTATTACTGGTTATTCCTGACATTCTCAGCTCACATTGTAGTAAATTGTAGCGCAATGCTGCTAGTTTTCTTAGTGTTAGAAAGACTTGTTAAGTCCTTGTTAGACAAGAACTTTTTTGTAGCATCAGGTAACGAGGGATTTGGACTTAGTATGTTTTATAATTCTATTTGAGTTGTGTGTATCTTCTTAAAGTCTCTTATAATTCTCTAAGTGTTCAGAAATAACAATATTAAAGGATTTTTTGCAAGTCAATTTTTAGTCCCTTTTAGGTTTTTCTGTAGTGAGCAATAAATAAAAAAAAAAATCTGTAGGGAGCACAGGAAGAAAAAGCAATAAATAGTTGGCTTTCACTACATCAAAATGGTGGCTGTGTGTCACAAATTTCCAGAGAAGGGCTTTTTTTTTTTTTTTGAAAAGTAGGTAGCAAGAAGTGCAGATGATAAAACAGGATTAAGGATTTGTCAAGATCAGATAAAAATAGGAAATTTCACAGCTTTCTAAGATAGCTGTAGAAGTAACATGATGACAAAATTTAATGTTGAGAAATGTAAAAAAAAAAAGTTCCAAAGGAATAATTTTAATTACTCCTACATATTGCTGTGTTCTGCATTAACAACTTTTCCTAGAATAGAATAACACATACTGCAGTCACTTTAGGGGAAAAAGAGAATTCTGCTCATTGTGAAATAGGAGCTTTTAAAAGATTGTAAGAAATGGTGTAGCAGCTTCTGTACATGATTATATAAATCAATGTCCTCACCTGTAGCACTTTGCTGGGTATCTCGAATAGGACGAGGATAGTGCGCTTGGGGTGAAAGGGGCTGTAGCTATCTGTAGTTAGAGTCTGTATGTATGGGGTCTGGAGAGAGGTCTTTCTAGGTTGACTGTGAGGTGATTAAACAAAGACTCAATATTTTTCTTCCATATCTACTTGTTCCAAAAACTCCATTTATCATTTCTAAGGGCACAAGAGCAGTAAGTTTTTCCTTAGGATGTGTAGAGACAGAGATGCACAAGCACATATTTAAACAGTGGGTAATTGGTGAATAGAGTCTGTTGCTGTAAGAGGCGTATGAGAAGCCTCCCTAACTAGATGAGAGCATTTGAGGTCCGCTTCTGGCTTGGGTTCACCTGGACTCTTTACTTTCCTCCTTGGTCTCCCCTTCCCCTTTCTCCTGTAGGAGAGGAAAAGTGGGGGGAGAGAGGATGCTGAGGGAGGCAGAGTAGTGCTGCAGAGCTTCAGTTCAGTGAATATGGCTTTGAACACAGATTGAGGAAGGGAGGAAGATGCAAGAGCTTCATTCCTGAGCCAGCCACTAACCAGACCATCTGTGTGGATGAGATCCTGGTTAGTTCCAGCAGAGGCTGACAGAAATAGCTCTAGGAAGGGCAGGATTTTGCTTTTTTTTCCTCCCTCAACAATCTCTTGTCTTGTTGCAGTCCCTACGTTTCCCTAAGAAGCTCTGAATGCTGCCAGTTTGTCTCAAGTGACGTTTGGTTGTAAGCAAAAATGCTTTTTTAAGAGGCAAGATGCGTCCAAGATCTTCTGTGCATTTTAAGGAAATGTTCTATGTTGGCGCTGATTATTTACTCCAGACTTCAGGGTTGCACTCACTTTCTGTGCTTGTGGCTGTAATGAAATGTATTTTTAGATTGCCTGGCATAAACAAACTTGAGCTCTGGCCTGATATGTAGTTATCCCTGTTTGTTCATTGTTAGCAGGAATTAAGGGCTTTCTGGGAAGTGCTAAGTGACCCTATCAGAAGCATGCTGACCTTCTGAAAAATGCTTTGGATATGGGAGGGATATCTCTTTTTCTTTTCTTGTTTAAATCACATATCTTACCCATTATCTGAGCACGTACTTAACTGAAAAAGCTGTAGAGTTTTTGGTTAGCCTGGAAAAAATATTTTTTAACTATTTTAAAAGACCAGCTGGGATTGGGATTCCCTTGTACCTGGTAGTATAGCAGCAAGCTCCAAGTTTGGCCGTGTTCTAAGAAGTTTACAGGTTTAGATAGATTCTAAAACACAGGGAAGCAGATACTAGTGATAGCTATCTCAGTCCTCATTGCTTCCAATCTGAAGTGTGTTGATTTGTCAAGCTGGTGCCTTCCTTTAGCCTCCCCAGGATGAGGTTCTCCTTTCCCTGGCTCCCAGTGAATGCAGACTTCCCTGTGTGAGCTGCCTTCTCAGGCTGAGCAGCCTGTGCTGCTCCTGGGAGCCCGCGCTCTTGGAAATCATCCTGCTTTGGCTAGTGCCGAGAGGGAACGTGAAGGAGCAGGACAGGATCATGATTAGTAGCTGGATTCCTTCCTATTGACAGTACTACAAAACTGTCAATCAAACCTGTATTTTTTAATTTGAACTCATTAAGCTAAAGGCTGGGTTTTCATATCTAGGGCTTTATTGGACAGTGACCTATAGCCAAGAACTGTCATGACAGCCAAAAAATACCTTTGATACTCTATATTATGTTATAAACTTTCAGTTTCTCTGTATCTTTAAACCCCATATGGCATTCTGTTTATGTGCGTATTTAAGCACACTGTCCCAGTGCTGAACTTCTACATCTTGACCATATAAAAATGCAGAGTAGTTGAATTTTGGAGCTTCACATTTTATTGCACAGTTGCAAATGCTTGTCTGTTTTTTGGTGTTTTTTATATGCTTACTCTGAACATGTAATTTCATTACAACACTCAGTGATTTCGCCAAAACTTGGACTACTCTTCAAACCACAGTTGTATTTACAGCACAGATGTGTATAGATGAGAATTAAAAGAAAAAAGATAAATGTGGATGGTCTCTGATCATTCCCTTAATTTTCTCCTCCTTCATGGCAATATAAACATTAAGTGAAGGACTCTTAAATTGCTGAAATGATTATTTAAATCTTTAAAATACAGAGGTTACATCTTGCTGTGTTTTCTCAATATTTGTGGGGTTTTCTGAGGGATATTAAAGTAACTGGTTTGCTGGGCTCTGAAACAGATATAATTTTAATGTCATAATGGACAAAATGGAGTATCTGCACTGTGCTGTTCTGAGCATGTGTACTGCACTGTGTCACTTGTGTTCTCACTCATCCGCTTTCCAACGTTAGTCTTTCTCCTGTGTTACTGATGTGTCATAAAAAGGATGACACTTTTCCATTTTTAGACAACATGTTATTCATTACTTCTGGCATAACCTGCTTTGATTTGTATTGGCTTATTTCTGTGCAAAGAACTTAAAATTTCTCAGAACATTTAAGTATGCCAGAAAAATGGAAAAAATATGCCTGTTTATTCTGTGAAAAAGACTTGAGATTTTGTTCCCGACACCTGCCATAGGTTCTTTCGTTATCTCCACTGTCAGATTAGTAACTCATATGTAGAAAAATCTGTGCTAAATCTGTCTTCTTAACACTTAAAAATATTTTCTTCTGATGTGAGAATAGTAACAAATATTTTCTGAGAAAGTGTTGACCATAATGTTCTACTGATTGGTATGAATTTGGGCTGCAATCTATGAAAGAAATGTGAAAGAAATTCCAGGAAATTTAAAAATAATGGAAATTAAAATACTTGATGCTGTATCTGTACAACTGGTAGCACAGTATGTTCTGATCAGGAGAATGTAGCTGTTGAAAGAGGAACACAAAGAGATTAAAGGTAAAAGATTAAAGATTAATAAAAAAAAAAAAAACTCTAGTAGTTAAATCAAATTAGTTTAAATGAGCACTCAGCTAACTTTAATCAATTTAATTTTACTTCTCACTGAACTTTATAAAAAGTGTGTCTTTGCTTTTTTTTTTTTTTTTTTTCCCTAGGTGAGTAATCACCAGTGGGACATAGTAGTCCTCAGCTATACATAGCATTTGTCTCTATGTGCTTAAACTACATTTTAAATATTAACTGTTTCTTTGATTTAAGCAACTAAATAACAGTGCAGTTTTGCAATTAGTATTTCCTTTGTAGCAAATGATTTAATATTTAATCATGATTTGTATCCAACGGTATTAAGTTTCAAATCAGCTTTCAAAAACAAAAAAGTCACTGTAAAATTTATTTCTGTTATACCGGATGAATAAGTAATTAAGCTTTGAAAGTTTGTTTTGCATCTCAAACAAACTTTGTTTCAAACAAAGAGAGTACTGTCTAGAGCTGGGCAGCTGAATGCATTTGGATATCAAAGATTCTTTCTTTGCAAACTTCCGTTTAGTTTTCAGTTTTCAATGAACTGATAAAGAACTGAAATGAATAGAAGAAACTGAAGTGGAAACACGTTTCCTGTCCATACGGGAGAGGCTGCGGCCATCGGAGCTCGGCTTAGCACGTTGCAAACTCGCTCCAAGTGTTTAGCCCGCAGAGCTCTGCAGCAGTCTTCCTTTTGAACTTTGTTATGTGTTTTGCTCCACTTCTTAATGCAAGTTTTTAACTTTTTTATGGTTGTGATTTCAAATATTTTTTTGTAAGTGTGTTATAATTCATACTAATTAATCCTACTGTTATGTGAAAAGTTTTGTTTACTTTCATAGACCCAAGGAATAATGTAGGGTGGAAGGGACCTGTGAAGGTCGTTCCTCTCAAAGGAGGTCCAGTTAGACCTGTGCCATCTCCAGGCTGGGGATTCCTTGGGGCAGCTAAACCACCCTCATGGTTTTACCATACACATGACCGTCCGGTACTGAGAATTTCCTGCGCTCCCACTGGTGTCTCCTGCCTCTTTTCCTATTTCTTTGCATCTTCCAGAGCAGCCTGGCTCATCTTCTCTCTACGTGCCCTTTAGGTAGCCGCAGATGGCAGTAAGATCCCGCCTTGGCCCTTCTCTTTAGGCCAAACAACTCCGGTTCTCCTGGTATCTCCCGGTAGAGTCTGTCACCCTGAGCTCTCGGGGAGGGCGCGGGGGGCAGCGTGGCACTCAGCCTCCCGAAGCAGAAGTGCGGTGACGGCGGCGCGCGCTAGGCCGTGCCGCTCGCCTTCCCTGCCATGGCCCGCGCGCCTCGTCACCCCACGGCATGCCGTTCCCGGCGCGGCCGCGGGGAGGGCAGGCGCTGTGTGTGCTGCGCCGGAGCTGCGCGCCCCGTCCAGCCCGGGAGGCGGTGTGCGGCCGCCCTGCGTGTGTGTGTGTGCGCGTGGGGTTGTCTCTGCGGACGGGGAGGTGTATGCAGTGTGTCTGTGGCGGGTGCACGTGGCTCTGGAAGGGACAACTGGGGAGGCTGCCAGAAAATAAAGCAGCCCTCCAAAACGTGTAATGCCCAAGTGGTCTGCCCTAGCGACACTAGCAGCCCCTCCAAAGTGATCACTGCTGCTTTCACCACGAAGGGGACGAGGATTTCTGTTTCCGTATTGGCTATCTGTAATAGTAATCTGTTCAGTTGCTCTGATGAGTAAAACAAGAACCACCAGGATGAGGATGCGTTTTCCCGGTATAGCTGTTTGGAAATTACTTTTCCCCTCTGCATCCCTTGCGCTAGGAGGCAGTAAGCCCATGAAAGAAGTCCTGATCTTTAGCGGAAAGTCAGCACACCCTCTAGCGGTTAATTCTGGAAATAAAACCCGAGCCGTTTGTACCGGGGTGGGAAGTAGCACCAGCTAAGCTGAATATCAAGCTGCAGTTTTAATGGAGTTTTTTAACGCGTTTTGGGACGAGTGGCTTCCCCCGCCTCCCTCCGCCATGTGCCTCTGTCCCTGGTTGTGGCAGAATGGATCTATGGATCTTCCCGGGCTGCAGCTGTGCTTTTAAATGCAGGGCGTTGGGGCCGCCTATGCTCCATAGCCCCTGGTGGACATGGCTAGCTGTGACCGCAGTGCCTGTTGCCTGGTAGCCAGAACTCAGCCCATCACTTTAATTGGATGCACTTGATGCACATTGCCTTTCTTTTCCTTTTTACAAGCAGTACGCACACAAATATGTTTAGATTTAAACATACTATTGTAACACTATAGCTTCTAATACCTTCTGGTTATCCGACAAGCTTTATTACAGTGATTTAAGACCTCACTTAAATTGCACCTAATAAAGATTGATCTTCTAGTTCCTGCTTGAAACTTTTCTTCTATAGTTATATGAGTGAGCAAACTGCCAGGGGAACATCTGCCTCTAAATCTTGCCCTTTTCTGCATATTCTAAAATTTCACCTTTTAGTTTCTCACACTGTTTTGATGATAATCTTACATATTTTTTTTTCTGCTAAATTCGCCAGAACGAGTTCTGTGAGTGAAATGTTTGCTTCACTGGAACAACTTGTATAAATAAATACTTGTGTTTAGTAATAGAAACTATATTATTAACATTATCTTCACCTTTTCATGTGCTAATATAAAATGAGTTCATTGGACTGTTTTGATCTTGTGTACTTATGAATATATACTGTTAATAGAAAAGAAATTAAACAAAGTAATCTGTTATTCAAGGCATTTTCTTTTTTTGCTAACTATGGTGATAGCCTTTTATAATACTTCAAATTATTGCTTCATTGCTTCAAATTGAGGATTAATTACTATTTTAAGAAATGTGAGGTGGTTTTCTAACAGGCTTCATATGTAGCAGGCTGCAGGGAGAGGGAATGCCATAAATACTGGAAATAGAACCAAAAATGACATTCAAGGATATTACAAATTTGCATCACACAGTCATTCTTTTTTCGTCTCTTTTAATTTTTGTCATAATTCTTAGTTTTATTTAAGGAAAAAAGTCTAGAGTGTAGATAATAATGGTAGTTCTGTAGACGCAAAGTAGATAGATGCTTACAGAGACATTGGAAAGTACTTGTTTTCACAGACAATTGCTAAAATTAAAACTTCATCTGAAGAGCAGTAACTTAGGAATATATTCTGCAACCTCAATGTAGTAAGAGTTGCTTTGTTTTCTTCACCTAACTCTTCCAATTCTCGTTCTTTGAACTTTCTTCTTGCCTGCTTTCTTTTCATTCTAGCCAAGTAACCGAGTGAGAGTAGTAGTAGTAGCAGTGCAACCATTGTTTCATGGATTTTTTGCTTGCTTATTGATGCTCCATTATGGTTTTCTCTATCCATAAGCAATGCAAGACTATTTTAGTTTTTAATATATTTCTAGTTATCATCTATTGAAGTTGTAGGTTCCAAAATAGGAATCTCCTCAAAATAACTGTTAAAGGCACAGAAAAAGAAAGTTCCTAAATCCTGAAATTACGAGAACTTCCTTTCTGTTTTAGTCTTTCTAGTCTTTCAGGTTTTTTTTTTTTTTCTATATTAATATTGACAGTACTCTGATATACACTCGGAGCTAACTGAGATGCTGACTGCCTGTTGCTTCTTCCAGGTATTGCTGCCAGCAGCCGGCCTCTTGCAGCTGCAGGACGTGAAAAGGACTTGCTGTGAGTTCTTGGAATCTCAGCTTCACCCTGTCAATTGCCTGGGGATTCGTGCTTTCGCTGACATGCATGCGTGCTCCGATCTCCTGAGCAAGGCCAGCACATACGCAGGCAAGTGACCTCTAGCAGTGAATGTAACTTAGAGGAGTTTGTTTTTTTTTTTTTTCTCTATCTCTCTGCTTACTTTTTTTTTTTTTTTTGGTACTTAGAAGTAACCTTCTGCTTCAACTTTAATCAATTCCTATTTTAAGCTTGATGCATCTGTGTCATAGGTTTTAAAGCAATGTGTACTCCAGCCTTACTCCTATGATATTTATGCTGTGCCCAAGGGTGTGAGCTGCTTCCTTGCATTGCACTGGCTTCCTTAATCCTTAGAATTTTGTCAGGCAAGCATAGCTTAGTACAAGAGCAGTGTGGGGAAAAAAAAAAAAAAGAAGAAATAGCAAAATATCCTGATATGAGGCCTTGGACAGCTGAAGTCCTGGGCGGAGGTAGGCTGCAACTGCATGTTCTACAAACTAGTATGAGAATTAGATTTAGAGCAGTGAGAATTTCATCTTTATAGAGAAAATGGAAAGTGCTTACACTTAGCTTCTCCCAGTCTTTGTTTATTTACCATGACTATTTGATATTTGGGAAAAAGAGGCAAAAGAATACTTGTCCTAGTAAAAAGGGATAACATAAATATATGGATGGAGATGTAGATCAGAGTTTGCTATAATAGTGACAGTCTACAGTGGCCTTCCAATGGGAGTAAAAACCCAATTTTCATTAAAATTGGAGCTTCATAGTCCTGTGATGGGCTTCATCCTGCTGTAGCCACGTGTTAAACTTCTGTAGCTTAGCTGTTCACTGGCATCTGAGAAATGTATGGGGAGTCTGAAAATAGTGGGTGCTTGATACACATTCCTTGGAATTAGCTTCTCTTACAATTCAGCTTTGTAATCGAGACTCTAGGTGTCCTTGTGCTGTTTCAGATTGAAGTCCTGTGCCAGATCTTGCAGCATTTGCAAAGGAAGGGAATAAAAACAGAGAGACTCTTTCTTTTGTGAGGAAAGACTCCATTCTCAAGTATCTTAACTGGGAGAAGGGTTGAACGAATCTCCTCTGCTGATACTTCCCGGGGAGACTCTTTCTGTGTGACAGAGTGGCCGTTCCAGTTCTGATGGAGAGTGGGCTTACTGGAGAACATGAGCAGAAATCCAGAAGGATTCCTAAGAGTATGCAGTGTGAACGCTGTTAGTGAGCACCCGCTCTCACTTCTACTCACTGATGTATCTTATCTGGTCACAGAGAATGTTCATGAGAGAAAAATTGTTCCTGAGAACACAGTACATGTTATACTTGTAGTGGTGTATATATATATAACTTTCTGAAGAAAGGCTAGTGAAGCCTTATAATAAAGGAAAGTGATTTAACTCTTTGAAGGTGCCAAGTAAGATAGGTAGTAGAAAGGCCACATCGAAAGGCTAAACTGAAGGTCTTGGGCAACGAAACAAGTTAATCTCCTGTTGCTCCTGCTAATGAAATATTTCTGGTGGAGTATGTGTGGTTTTTGCAGTGCTTCATTACTAAAAGTTTATGCTCTTAGGTAGAAGTGTTTTTGTACCCTTTAATGTGTCTCAGAGAAGTGGGTTTCCCTTAATGCTCTGAATGCGCTGCAGTCACGTGACGAGGTTCTCCCCCGGTCAGTATAGTGCTCGGTAGTCCCGCGGCAGGCGAGGAGTCCTGCAGCGCTTGGCACGTTTCCTGGTTGCAGCCAAAGGATAATAATGGAGTTCCACCAGCTGTGTGGCCAGCGCAGGATTCGGAAACATTGGATTTTCTGTGGAAGAAGGGGCTTTTGATGACCGCTTGTACACACTACTGCATAAAGCTTCTTGGCCTCAGCATCACGCTGGGGAGCTCTCAAAGGGACTTTGTCATGGAGGCTTAACATAATTAAAATGCATGTATTGCTTTATTGTGCTTAACTGTGGGACATAACATTTTCAGATTTGGGTACTCTGTCCTGCACTTGAGCCCTGACTGGATTTATATAATATTATATAAATATATATATATATTCTATAAATATTATTATATAAGATTATATTTTTTTTCTATAGGCTAGTCTTCTTGTGTACATTGGTATGCAGGAGTTGTAAAGGACACAGCAGAATCTTTTTACAATTCTATTTTGAGTAGCAACTTCTGTTGCTAGGCTGCTGTTACCTTGGCTGCTGGGAACCTCATGATGCTCTGGAAAGCAATTACTTGAGCACAGAATTTGACAACTAAATCCTTTTTCTCTTTTTCTGTTTTTTTCATCTGCTTCTGAATGCTCACCTTCAACTTGTTGCCATTCCTCTGTAATGTGGTTGGGTCACTATTTGTGCCTTATGCTAAGCTGTTAGCAAAGACCTTGTGCCCCATTTTGATTTTTAGTTGGACAATATGAAATGGACAATATGAAATTAAAAAAAAAAAAGATTCTTGGAAGGTATTTTTTTCTTTCGTCCGTTTGAGTGAGTATCATTGGTCTCTTATGCCAACCAACCACTTGCTATGAATTTAGAAAGAAGTAGTGATGTGTCTGGGAGGTTCTTGCTAAGTTTATAGCGTTACCATGTCAGAGAGATGCAAGTATTTCACTTGGTTTATAAAAATCTGTTTGATGGAATAGAAACAGCTGATCCAGAACAGACAAAAGATATTTGTGAGACTGCAGTTGTTTCCTCATATTCTTTGTTTCTCGAGGTAACAGGCATTACAGTTTTGCAAAGTCGTTGCGGTTTCTTCCTTTTTTAGCTGCAGCGTCTGGTGCTGATAAACTCTGGCCATATGTGTTAATGTGGATGTGGGATTGTCTTTGGGCAAGAGATTTATGGAAGTGTGCCAAATATTAAAAAGTTTTATGGAAATAGATGTTAACGTATATTGTTATCAACTGGTGGAACACATTGCAAAATGTTAGAAAATGACTGAAGTCTAATAATCATGAAATAGATATTTTAGCTGCCTTGAAGAATAGAGCATTCCCCCAGAGCAGTGCTCACAGCCACTGTCATAAATCACAAAATAGAAGATAAATTTCAGGTGCTTTTGACACCAGGATTTTCTGAAAATTTCTTTAAGTCTATGAGAATTTAAGTAGATGTTTACTTCTGTATTTATGGCATTTGAAGGTAGTGGACCCAGAGCAGGCCTGACTGTAGGCATATAGAGGAGTGTAAATGTGCTTATAAATTAATTCACCAACCTTTCCTGCATAAGATACCAAATGTTGCATTCCTTCCTACGGGACTAAAAAGCACAGGATTAGTGATAGCATCTCGAGTGACAGCAGGCTCCAGACGCTCGAGCACCTTCTGGCTAGAGGTAGGTGAGCGCTTAGCTGCCTCTGACGGGAGAACAAGCATCTCCAGAGCAGAAAGCACCAACAAGTGGTGATAGCTCCTCTTCTCTGCACTTGCTTTCCACTTTCACAGTGTTTTTTGTGCTCTAAACATCAAGTTCCTTGGCCTTTTCATATTGCTATGAGTTGCTCCTCTCTGTCCTTCTCATTTGCCCCCAGAACTGAAGTCCCATCCTGCTGGTACAGGGCAAACGAGGACAGGTCTCTAGCTATCCAAATAACAACTTAACCCGTTGTGAAGAGGATAGTGATGCCATTTTGTGGAAAATGTCAAAATCTGCTGTTGGAATGTAATTGGAACAGATATTTTAAAAACTTCCTAAAATGGTATGACTGTGTTTAAAAAGGGAAGAAAAAAAAAGGAGGGAGAGGTGGCGTTCTGATGATAACGAAGCAGAATCCTGCTCGCTTAGGAAGTGCGGATTTGGGAGCCAAGCTCGTGCAGCTCCCCAGCCAGTTGGTTTCCAGGCTGCAGACTCTGGAGCCAGCTGGCTGAGCAAGGTGGCAAGGAGGCAGGATTCCAAAGGGAATTTTAAGTCTCACGCTGTGTGGAAAATTTTGATTTGGGAAACAAAAAAGTAATTCTGTCCTAAAAAGTTCCAACCAGGCTGTCTGCTGCGTAGGCCTGGGAGTTGCCTGTGCGGAGCATCCTGTATTATCCTGACTTTAACGGGGAACGAACCAAACACAAGCAAAGCCAGGCGGAGGTTTTGGAGAAGACAGATGCGTGAAACAGTTGGTCTTGTCCTGAAGCACTGGATGAGCTGTAAAAGGGACATTTTTCGATTTTTGCTGAGATTTTCCAGATGCTTGATAAAATGATATGGAAACTTAGTTTTTATTGAAAAGTGCAGGGAGTGATCTCATTCTTGAACATGTAGTCAATAATATGGGATAATATGAATACTAACATCTTTAAAACACAGAAGCCAGAAAAGAGCATTGTTCTCCAAAAGTGGTTATTCTGTCATGATTTTTGACAAAGGAGGATCTAAAATAGAATTTTTGGAACTTGTGGAAGTTAGGAATACTGAATCACTGTATTTCGAAGTAAGATGTGGATACCCTTCTTTGAAAGAGAGGCTTGAATTTTATAAACATTTTTATATCCAATCAAGTAAGTTCTTCTGTCCTCGGTGCTTGAACAACTTAATACAAATTACTTCTGGCAAATTATTTAAGTGGTGCTTATGAGTTTCCTTGTTCTTCTTCAGTAGCTCGAATTCATTTAGCTGTAATTTCAACTGGCTTCTGACAAAAGGGTACACACCAGTCAGTTAAGATGGTCTCCTTGACAACAGATCTAGAGACAAGTGACTTTACCTTACCCTTTTCCATAGCTAAAATTTATTCAGCCATCTGCCTTCGTATTTCTTTGTTTTTGATGATCCGTTTAGATGAAGATCTGTTTCCAACTATTGCTCGACGACTTCAGCTATTCATTTTGTTTTAATTTCCCTATTTCACTTTTTATCCACTTGCCTCATTTTATTAAGGTTACACATTTGTTTTTCTTATGCTGTATACACAGCAGCTGGCATGCAGTAAAATAGTCTCTTTTTGTTAAGTATTTTTATTCTATTTTTTCTGCTTTTCTTCTACTTTTCCTATCTTGAAGGCAAAAGAGAGCCTGACTTTTATTGTATTATTTCAGAAACGTTGACTTTTTAATTAGAGAGTGGATCTCTTCCTGTTCTTTACAACACATCATAAATCTAAATGATCTCCTTTAAAAGAAGGCTTTTTTTATATGAGTTTGTAAAATCAACGGGGTAGTTGTAGCTTATGAAATATATCTTGTCAGATACATTGTTGAACTGGCATTCTTAAGGAAAGATGAACAAGACTTCTCAACCTCAAATTACCTTTCAGATTTGGAGGAATTTGGCTTAAATTTAATTCTTCCTCTTCTGTTGCCTGTTCAAATTGGCTTCTTGGCAGTCAGACATAGTTTTGTGACTGTCACTTGACATTTGGAGTAGCTTATAAAATGAATTTCGTGTGAGTTGCCCTTCTTGATTTCTACTAGCCATATACAAATAGTTTTTTTAAAAAAGGTATTTTATTCAATAGGGGTACACCTCAGTAAACTCAACTTCAAATTAAGAAGTTGCAGGTTGGAAAGCCAATAGATGAAGATTTATAGGAGTGAGAGAGTAATGGTGCTGTTATATAAATCAATAGTATTCTCTTCCTTTCCCTTCCAGGGCCTGAAATATTGTAGAAATTATTATTTGTCCATTTAAAAAAAGGCTGCAGAACTAGAGGGACTTGTAGTGATTCAAATTGCATGACCGGAGAGGTTGAGGGATTGAAAAGATGAGGACTGTCTATGTAGAGATGAAAGATAAAAAGGAATATAAAATAATGATGCTGATTAGACAGGCTTTCCTTATCATACTTCAGGCTTGAAATGTGGGGCCATT
Organism: Crypturellus tataupa; assembly: GCA_034781795.1. NCBI lineage: Eukaryota > Metazoa > Chordata > Aves > Tinamiformes > Tinamidae > Crypturellus > Crypturellus tataupa. The sequence goes on along the minus strand of JAWLRI010000924.1, from coordinate 1,040,628 downwards.
AATTGAAAACTGATAGTAAACTATGTTAAGTTTAGATGTACGGTTTGTTTTTCAAGGAGCCTGTAGAATTTTTACCACAACTAGGCATTACAGTCACAAGATTAGCATGTTCAATGGGGCAGGGCTTTATAGTAATGAAGTAATTTGCTTTACAGCAATGAAGTCATTCTAGTGAAATGTAGTAAGGCAGGTAAAATACTGTTCTTCTGACTACCAGGAATCTTTCATGATTAGCATGACATCACTATGGGAAGAGATTTCAATATTATGTTCACCTGTCAGATGTCTGTGTACTTTGATCTGCAGGACTGTAAGCTGCATGTTTCGAGGAACAGCGTGCTGAGCTGACAGGAATGCTCATACACATTTATCTTGTCATGCTCTCTAATCTGTTAGAACAAAAAAAGCCACTGTGCTTAGTGAAGCTCATCTGCTAAAAGCCTGGCAAACTGCAGTAGCTTCATGTAGCGCTAGAAAAGCGTTTAGGAAATTATGTTGAATATATTTGATAATTCGTAGTCTAATTCTGAGCAAAATCTTAAATTCTCCGTATCAGCTGCCCATTTTGATTCTGTTAAGCATAGCCAAAGAGGTTAACTGGATGGGACAACTATCTAAGCAATTGAATGCTGAAAAAAAAAAACCAAAACAAAAAAACAAAACAAAACAAAAAAAAAAAACCCAACTTACTAAGAAGGGAGAAGACAACTGAATAAGTGAAGGAAAGCTTGATATGTGCTCTATGGTGAAAGAAAACATCTGGTCCTACAGTCAAGTCACTAAATTGTGTTGAGAAGTTTATTCTGAGGCAGTAAAAAATAATCTGTACAAAAATGAGACATCTTCTACAGCTTGTGGAGATTGTGGTATGTGTTATTTTCAGACCTTGGGTAAGTAAACTCTGAGAGCTGCAACAGGATACAAACCTCTGTTGCACAGTTTTTTGATTTGCTCGCATTAGATTGTGAAACTAATGATTTGGCCATTCTTTGTGTTTAACTGCAGGTTTAAAACATGTTTGCTAACAACATATAGGGAGCATTCTTTTTTGGCATCGTTTTGATGTATGCTTTTGAATATAAAGCTAGCAAAATGTGAATTTGGTTATTGTCAAGGACAACATTGAGTTAAAGTAATTCAGAAAATGTTAAATTGCTATAACTAATCCTTACGGTATAACATGACTTACTATTTACATTATTTAAAGGAACCTTTGAATATATAAGTCATTTGTTAGGCAAAGCTTGTATAAAATGTTTTTAACTTCTATAAAATGTTTTAAGTTAAAATATTGTTTCTAGATGTAGTAAATATCATGTATATTGAATCAGGTTCTTCCTTTTTTTTTTCCTGTATTGTTTAATGCTTATTTTGGTTACACCCAGCACTGTATGTTAGAGTACTTTTTTCTTCCAAGCAGAACAGCACTTTTCTGATGTGGTACTTAGTGAAGAATACCTCAATCTTGGCGTGGAGCAGGTGTGCAGTTTGATATCCAGCGACAAACTTACCATTGTCTCAGAAGAGAAGGTAAGATCATTTTGGATGAGAGAGAATAAAGGCTTATTCTTACTGCTCTCATATACTCGTTTGAATCAATTCTTTGTTTACTCAGTGAAATTAAACCTATACTATGCTCTATTTCCCCAAAAGGTGGTAAATTTAATGCAGAAAATTAGTCTTACCTCTTAGGAATTCTAAAACTTAATCCAGTGTTCTTTAACAGCTAAATGAAATTGAAAATCCTTTTCATGTTTGGATAGAACCAACAGAGCTCATGTTATGAGTCACTTGCACAAGGGTTTGTTTACCAAGGAAGAAGTATCTCTAAAACAGTAGTGTAAAGAGTGAGTACGTGCCATCTACCAACTTTAACATGAACAATCTTTGTGTTAAAGAACAGATAGCGAGCTCTGTTAGTATGTATTTATGGGCGGGTGAGATGAACTGAACCAATGTGGGTGCGAAGGAGATGGCTAGGTAGCTTGTGTAATTGAAATAACTTTAAGTAGTCTTTGGCTCACTTGTAGTTAGATCTCATTCTTTCTTGAGTTATTTGTAGAACTCCATGAACCTCAGTGAGCCCCGTGCCATGTCCTTGAGGCTGTCGTGCCTTTCACGTGCAGCCGCAGTAATTTTGCGCTTATGTAGTACATGCGCAGTTATGATCACTTAAAAACATGTTGTTTTCTTTTGAAAGAATATATAGCCATTCTAACACTCCTCATCCAAGAGGAGGCTAACTCATATTGAAAAACGTGTCTGAACAGCAGTTGAATGGCCAGCTAGTGTTTAGTGTTAAAACTTTTTTGCATATTCTACAAACTTTGAGCCTAAGAACTATCTGCTTAAACTACAATGAGTGAAGTTATGTTGCTCTTCCTGTAACACCTGAAGATCCAGATCTGCCTTGAGTATTTAACCATACTGTTTCTGTGGAGTGTAATTAAAGTTTTAATGCTCTGTACGAGTAGTTAATTGTGTGCAGTAGAAGAGAGACAAGGGTTAGGATTGCTTCCTGTAGTAAAACATAATGATGTTAATTGAATCACGATGTGGCAGGTCCATTTCACAGGACAGGAAGGAAAAAAGAGGATTGTAATCTCTTTGCTCTGTTTTTTGTTTATATAGCTTATTGTACTTTCATAATTTTGTCAGTGCATTTTGTAAGTGTAGTGCTGTTATCATTGAAACATAAGTAGAGGAAGGATACCAAAAGAGACAGGCTAATGCATCTTTGGAACTTGAGATTGGATAAACATGGAAATAATGGGAGCTGTGCTCTTTTTCTCTAATAGGAATTTTAGTCTAAGCCAAAGTTGTTTGTGGAGGCACACTGATACTCTCATATTCGTTAATTTGTAAGCCAAGGGACTTGCATTTGTTTGTTTTCTGGAAGGTATTTGAAGCAGTGATAGCGTGGGTAAACCATGACAAAGATGTAAGGCAGGAGCTAATGGCACGCCTGATGGAGCATGTTCGGCTGCCTTTGCTTTCCCGGGAATATTTAGTTCAGGTAAGCACAAAGGAATACAAACGCTTATTCCCTCTTATTTGTTTTAATCCCAAACAAGTATTTTTAAAGACCTTGTAAGACAGCGTATTGCTGGTAATAGAAATAAAAGCCTAAAGACCTGCCCTTCGCCACCACCGCGTTGCCCCCGCGCTCACACACTTAGTGATGTGAGGCAGAGCCAAAGGGCACGCAGCCACCAGCCGTGTCTTGTGCCTCTGGCAGGCTAGTTGTCATGCGACGCCAGTAACGTGAAACTATTTCATTTGCTGGCATCGAGTTAGTTTTCATTTGTAATACGATCTCTGATATGATACTGCTTTTCATAAGCGAATTTAAAAATAATATTTAAAAATGTTGAAAATAACTGACAAACGAAGCCTGGAAGCCTATTTCTTTACCTAGTTTCTTTACCTATGATATATTTTTTTTCAAATTTTGTAAGATCATTTTGAATGTGTTGGTATCAGGTTAAATATTTAACATAGAAATATCACTTCACTCCTAACATTGCTAGATATAATAGCATGTTGGTAGGTGCTCATATTAGAAATTGTGGGG
>JAWLRI010000924.1:1011735-1035207 GCA_034781795.1 Crypturellus tataupa | reverse complement strand
TGCTTCATTACATCGTATAGATAAATTAATATGTTGGTGCATAATAAGAGCATTATTTTATATATTTTATATTTATATTTCAAATACCTTATTATTATTCAGTGATATGAAGAAGCTGAATAAGTGCCCATTTGATCCTAAAAATGCTAATATCCTATCTTAAAACAACTGAGATGTAAGCAGGAAGAAATTTAGCAAGCCTAAGCTTCATAAGTGTAAACTATTGGTAGGAAGTATCAAAACTTTGTATTTGGTCTGTACACAGACTATGGCTCCAGGATGCTCTTAAAGCCTGATGGTATTTTGAGCACACTACATTGTGTCGAGCGCGGAATTAGCCCAATATGACTAAAACACTTGCGGAAGAGCCGCGGCCGCTCAGCCTTTGTCCCGCTGCCCTGCTCTAGGGATGGTGTACATGGGAGGCATGGTCTACGCAGTCGGCGGCTTCAACGGCTCGCTGAGGGTTCGCACGGTAGATTCCTACGACCCGGTGAAGGACCAGTGGACAAGTGTTGCTAATATGCAAGACAGGAGAAGCACGCTGGGAGCTGCTGTACTGAATGGCCTTCTTTATGCTGTGGGAGGATTCGATGGAAGTACAGGTATCTTTCTTGACCTTTACATACTGCTGAAACGATTCGTTTTGACTCTGCTGGATATAGTTATAACAGATTTGAATTCCTCCTCCTTCCTTTGCATGGAAAATGCTCTAATGGTCACCTGGTACTGAGCAATGGGACTGATTCCTCAGCTGTTAGTAGCTTAGGCCTAATGGCCCTCAAAGTATAAGCAGTGCTCTTTGAATCATGGAAATTCACACTTTGGTCAAACACAATGCGTTCTTGTTGCAGATGCATTAAACCATTTGTGTAGAGATGATCCATTTCCTTGAGAATTATTTCTGATGAACATGTGTAGAGAGCATTGGGGTGCCGTAATTAAAACAAAGAAATCCAAGGAAGATTTTTTAGTTGCACAAAAGCTGTTATTCAGTTGCCTATTTTCAAAAACCAGGAATGTGATGATGGTAATTCAGTAAATGCCTTCACTTGTGCCTTTTGCACAGTAATTTACAGTAATTTCTGAATGGTAGGCATTGTGTTGCTGCTAAATTTCTGAGCACTAGGCAGTACATTGCTCCTAGACTTGTAGAGAAAATAATGTCCTCTTGCTCTTATAGGGTTATCATCTGTTGAAGTTTACAACTTAAAGACTAATGAGTGGTTTCATGTAGCTCCAATGAACACAAGAAGAAGTAGCGTGGGCGTAGGTGTTGTTGGAGGTAAGTTCTTCTGCTCTCTGCAAGTTAGTTCATGGTAGTAATGTCAGGAGATAAGTGGTGGAAAAATGTGTTAGAACAATATTTCCCAACTCTGCCAGTGACCCACTGTCAGTGGCAATGAGGTGAAAAATAAGAGGCTGAAATGTAATCTCCACTCTACTTCCATGTTAGAAAAAAATATTTCAGATTAAGGTTTTTGCTCAACTTTATAATTCAAATGGTAGCAACAAATGAAAATTTTCCTTTTAGATAGCTTTTAGCATAGTTACTCTCAATATTTCTTTTATTACTGTGCAAAGGTATTCATTTTATGTAATGTGAGATTACGCATTAAAGTGGTTATCCTTCACTTTTGGCACAACTGTTAGAAGAAATTGCTTTTGCATTAGCGTTTTTAATAGAAGTGTAAATAAATCGTTTTCTGTAATAGCAATTTGTTTTTTAATGATGAGAGAATCTTAGCTTACATTTGTATGCTGCCTGTTGTAGACTAAATAGAGTAAGCCGAAACTGTAGATCTATCCTTCAGAAAGTGCCTAAAAAAGCCATGTTCGCAGCCCAGCGCTCTTAGTGCTCTCGGCAGGGCAAGCTGCCGGGCGAGGAGCGCGAGGCCGGCGGCGACGGCACCGCTTTGTGGCGAGGTCGCAGTGTCCGCATGGAGCCCCAAGCGCGGTGGCAGAGCGGGGAGCACGGCCCAAGCGCGTGCTCTGCCTGAGGTCTTGAGCCGGGGCGCTCACCTGGGGAAGCGTGAGCGTTAAACATGGAGCTCGGGCGACGCAGCCCCGAGCGCTGGGCAGCTCTTGGTGTGTGGGGCCGGCTTTGCCAGTGACCTGCGGGCTACAGCCTTGCGCGTGGTGCTGGGAAACCTGCCGGCTTTCGAGGACAGCTTGGTGGCTACGAGCCTTGGTGCTGCTCGCGTGGTGAGAGCCTGGCTGGCTCCCAGGCCTGGAAACAGCTCGAGGTGGCTGTTTGAACTGTTTTTCCAGGTAAGCTGTATGCCGTCGGCGGCTACGACGGGGCGTCGCGCCAGTGCCTTAGTTCAGTGGAGTGCTATGATGCTAATACGAATGAGTGGAGCTACGTGGCAGAAATGAGCACGAGGCGCAGTGGAGCAGGTGAGTGAACAAGAGCCCATGCTTACAGTGAGGCCGGAACAAGTTTGGGGTTTTAAAATGTATTCAAAAAGGTAAGCTAACATCTGAGCCTAATGGAATGTGTCTTAGATGGCAGATGTATTGCAGGTTATAAATGCAAAGACATCCTGTAGAGTAAATTTAATTCTGTTAATGGTAAGCACCTTTCTTTGCTTTTTGTACTCTTCATATTCCCTCCTCTTCCCTGGCTTCTGAAATTCTTAACACACAGATCAGTATATACAGTTTGTGTCAATCGGTGTAGTGTCAGCTGAATACTGAAATGACGAGCAAATCAAGTTGACTTTACCTGGGACTAGATTTCACCTTTTGGAGGACTTGTCCTGCCTTCTGGGTTTTGGTAGGAAATTGTCCTTGCTCATTCTTTATTTTGTATAGTTGGTTCTATCCTATTATTTCCACTTAAGTATCCTTTGTTTCATCTTCAGTAACTCTTCTCATCACCTAATGTTTACATCCTTTGGATATTTATAGGCTATTGTATTTTATTCCTTCTTTGTCTTTTAGCCATGGTGTGTCTGTTTATTTCTTCATAATCTTAGAAATCCCCTTTTATTTTTTTCCTTAGGATTTTATTTCTTTTTTTTTTCTTGAAACTCTGAGTATGTCCATTTCCCTCTGAAAACCTCAGAAGTGCTTGTTTTTGTTTATTCAAATGAGGCTTCCACGGCTTCAGAATGACCTTAGCATTCTCATTATCTATTTACACTATGGACTCAAGTGTCATTTACTGTTCACTGTCCTCTATTTGTATTTTGGTGTTTCAGGTTTTTTCAACTTGCTGAAGTTGTTTTATTTCTCTAGATGCATTTACCTGGACTTTTTCAAGTCAAATTGCATGATATTATTTTTCTGCCTTTATTTCTTACCTGCTTAGGTCCTTTTTGACATGTACTCAATGGTGCTTTTTAGCACCATCCTTCAAATGCCTACTGGTGATTGCATTAATATGTTTCATAATTGGAGGAGATGTTGCTACAGATAAAACTGGATAGATTTCTAGTATGCTCAGTTAGTCCAACTTTCCATCTTGCCTTCCATTTATTCTCTGTTTATTAACTCTGCACAGTTTTTGATCTGTGTTAACAGTGTTTAAACTTGGTCCACATTAATTATTTCAACTGACATTTTAATAGTTTTACAATCATTAAGAAAACCAAAATACTTTATCTGTAATACTTATCATGCAAAACTGTTAAGTGGATTTGTCTCATTTGGTAAAAATAATGCTTTGGTTGCATTTTAAAAGTAGAACTGTAAAGTTAATAAAGGAAACATGGTAGGGTGTATTTAACATAGAGGTCTTGTAAAATTTCTGTTTTGTTTAGTTTGTCTATCTTGGAAGTATGCTGGATTTAAAAACTGGCCAGAGTTTGCAGTAAGGGTACAATCAAATGCTATTGGCTACTGTTGGCATTCTTTGAGGAAACCATTTATATAAAACAAGCAAATTGTTTGAATTGTTACGAAGACAAATAATATCGATGGCTTGTGACAAAGCTTCACTTTGTAATCTGCCAACAGACCCATTTTATATGAATGTCTAAAAAAAGAAAAATCTGTTCTCACACAGTCCCTTTGTTCTGGTAGGCTGCTTATATGCTAGAAATTTTCAGATTTTTTTTGCTGTTGAATTACTCAGAAAAGACAGAAATTTAGTGCTTTAGGTACACAAACTACTAGAATCTTCCTGCCCCTTCCACCCTTCCCTCACCCAAGGATTCCGAGCCTTGCATGTTTGCTCAGGTCTCTGCTGCCTTTTGCACTGTCAGCTGTGTTAAATAAATAAATTGGGGGGTGGGGGGGATGGTGTCTTTGTTTGTGTATTTTCCTCCCCCTAACATGGTTCAGTGCTCCTCTGTTCAGTAAGCGGGAAATTGTACCTGGGGGAGGAGTGGCTGATAATGTTCAAATCGTGGCCATTGATTGTGCTGCCAGATACCCCAAACCCCACAACTGCTTCAGTTGGCCATCAGGCCTACAACTGTGACAGGTACTAACCTGAGAGAGTTGTGTTCCTGTATTAAATCTATGGATTTATGGTCATCTCAAGGAACCTAAGCTCATCTCTTCTGTTCCTATTGCTCCAGCTTTTTTCCAGTTTTTCAGTAACCCTCAGTTACTCTTCTTTAGTACCAACTGCTTCTCGGTTATCTGTATGGGGAGAGATCTGTTTCCAGCAAGATATTGGGATGAGGAACTTCAAATCCAGATATAGGCCATTTGGGAGGGATGAGAGATGTAAGACAGGGTCCTGAAAATGGGCAGGGAAGAAAAATAACAAAGGAGAACTCGGAAGACGGCAACAAGAAGATACAGACGGAAGGAGCAAGAAATAAGGTAGGACTTGGAAACTGGGTGTGGGCTCAGGGGAAAATGAAGGACCAAAGAGGAACAGAGCAAATAATTAAAATTAAGGAGCCATCAATAAAAGATGGTAATGTGGCAGAGGGAAAAAATGATGCACACTAAACAGGAAAGTTGCAAATGACAGAGGAAGATGAGGTGTGGGGGGGAAAAAGTATCAACGAACCAATTCGGGAGGGAGAAAAGCTGTCACATTATGCTATGACCGGACAACAAGAAATAATAGCAGTCCAACAGGCACATTAGTTTAGGTGGGAAGGATATGGGGAGATGATAGTAGTGAATATCACTGATAAAACATTAGAGAGCATGATTTATCAATCAGTATTAAGTTTTATTTTTTTTTTTTTTTTTTTTTTTTTTTTTTTTTAAGATTTCTACCACTTTTCCATGTTTATCCCCTCTTCCTTTGATTATTAAAATCTATCTTTTTAATAAGTAAATTTACTTATTTCAATAGAGGTCAGTTATCTTCCCCTATATGACTAGTCTTTACGCACAGTCTTAGTGATATGTTTCCAAGGCTGTTTCAGCTGCTATTTAACTTTTATTTTTTTTTTTTTTTTTTTTTTTTTTTTTTTGTCCACAGCATTTTTTAGGACTTAGCTTATCTTTTGTATTCTTACTTCTTGGGGTTTTTTTTGTTTGTTTGCTTTTAATCTTTACTAAAGAAAGATTTTAAATTGTGCCATTCCCATGCAAATCTTTAAGAACTGTTTTAGCAAATCTGTATATTATGCTCAAAGTTCATAATCTTAAATATGATATGTATTAGATCTCCCAGTATACTTTCGTAGTAGTGAATGTTAATGCTCTTGGCCCACTTTTACTTCCCAGTTTTAATACCCATAATTGCATTTCTGAAATCTATTGTACTTAGATTACCATATTACATTATAAAGTAATGGATAAATAAATAGGGCTTCCTTTCTGGTTTCTCGAAAACCATCTTTTCAATATGTTCGACCCAATTAGCAAGTAAATCCAGACTACTTTGTTCATTCATCCCATACTTACAGATGGCTAAACTATCTTGTAAAGTAAAGGAGACCCCAGAAATATTCAAACTTTTCAGCACCTTTTTGATTTTTTGCTATCTGGAGTTTGGCTCAAGGAAATGTGGTGTGCTCCTCCAGTCTTGGAGGAGGTCTCACTACAATTGCTTCTTGACTTTTGTTTTATTTATGTTTATCAGGTATTCTAACACTTTAATGTTTACCCATTCTGCTTCTACTGTGTAGTTCCTACTTTCTAAAATTGCACTTAGGCTTTTTCATCATGTCACAGCTGAGCATACTTGTGTCACTGTTACTCCTAATTGGTCCTAAATTTCAACAGTCTTCATTTTCCTGCACATCACTTTTCTCCCAAGATTTCCTAAATCTTTTGTTGAAGAACAACTCTAGTCTTTGTTTGTTGCAATATAGGAAACCATGCAAGGCATTTTATCAATGTTACTGTCGTTTTGCTCTAATGCATCTGACCCCATTATCTTCTCAAATAGTTCCTAACACTGACTGGATGGAGGATTTATGTTAGGAGACATTCCTCCCTTGTATCAGTCACACCATTCTCCAGTTAATTTTGAGTATTTCTGTATGTTCACAGGTGTTGGTGTGTTAAACAATTTACTGTATGCAGTAGGTGGTCATGATGGTCCTTTGGTAAGAAAAAGTGTTGAAGTATATGACCCTGCTGCCAGTACCTGGAAGCAAGTTGCAGATATGAACATGTGCCGAAGGAATGCAGGTGTGTATTACGGTTAGGTTAAAATCCTGGTAATATAATTGGGTATTATAATACCTATTTTTTCTTAACTCTCCATGCTTCTTTGTATCACAAAAGAGAAAGCGTGCTTTAATGGTTTAACGGGCAATATATTTTCTGAATTTATTTCCTGTTTTTTAGGTGTTTGTGCTGTGAACGGTCTCTTGTATGTGGTTGGAGGAGATGATGGTTCCTGTAATTTATCAACAGTGGAATATTATAATCCAACAACTGATAAATGGACAGTTGTGTCATCTTGTATGAGTACAGGAAGAAGCTATGCAGGTAAAGTGCCTAACTTTTAAATAGTCTTTCTGCAGTGCGTTAAACAGCAGCATGATAGAATAGGATGAGAAATTTGACAAAGCATTCCAGCAAAATACTGGCAAAGTTAAAAACCTTTGAAGATACATGAATGGTACAAAAAAAAAAGTGATGGTTCACTTTGGCTCTAAACAAAGTGAACCATCACATTTTTTTTACTGAAAAGAAAGGATGGCATTAGACTCTGCTCATGGCTGATTTAGCAGTTCAGCGGTCGGGGTGAAAGACAATTCTATTATGACTTGTCTTTTTAATCAACAACAGATCTGCATCATGTTGCAATCTGTGGGAGTCCTGCATTGAACTTTGTTAAAGAGATTCAGTATTTAGAAATACAAAAATGCTGCAGGGTTCTTTTAATAAATGCAGTTACTTCCATGAGTGAGTTAAGCGTAGGTTAAAGTTTTATTTCACTGATGAGAAGATTGCTTAAGATTTTACGCCCTTTTTTCCCCTCACTTTAGGTGTAACAGTTATTGACAAACCGTTATGATCTGTGAAGGGATTTTCAACTTGATTATGCACTAGAAGCAGTCTTCAACAAGTGTATTTGAAGTGACTGAGTATCTAAGCACTTCTCTACTTGTAGCTGCACCTTGAGTCACAGTGGAAAATGTGGCTGTCTACAATTACGGATGACGGATGATGAAGATTACTCTAGGCAGAAGCAATGTGTAGGATTATTCTGCAGTTGAGCAGGAGCTGATTGATTTTTAAAGGCTATTGGACCGTTTTTCTTCGGATTTTTTTTTTATTTTTTTCAACTGCAAGGTCTTCAAACAAAAAAGCCACTTTCATAAGGACCAACTCATGTCAGTCATGACTGAGAAATGGATTGTCAGTGAAGAATGGTGTGTATTCTGGTGAAAGTAAATTTTTGTCTTATTTTTTCCAGAGACTAATAAATATATTTAAGGAAATGAGCTGTCAGTCTCCATAATAGATATTTAATCCCACCTCAGTAATTCAAGCTGGCATGGGGTATATTTGTTTGCTTTTTATAAAACTTTTGTTACATAAAATGTGCATATGTAAGTGTGTTGCTTTTCATTAAAGATCTTCAAAGTCTGATTTTACTATTTATAATTTGGCACAGTACTTTGAATATGCCAGTACTATGTTGTAAAACAGAGTTGTATTTTTTGATATTTAACAATGCTTAACACTACTAATTTTCACTGAACGAGCCCGGAGATGGTATAATGTTCCTTGAACAGGTGTAATTTCAAGCTTTTTTTTAAATAAAAATTATGTCTGTACTTACGTTTTTTTGCTTCTGTTTGATATTGGTCATATTAAATGTTTTTATCCAAAAGGTGATTTGGCATGAAAATAACCGAAAAATTATAATGAATGTATTGAAGTTGAACTTGCATGGTATTCAGGTCTACTTCTGTGTATAAACTTAGCTGCTATTAGCTAATATCTGAATATACTGTATGTGGCCATGTTTGTAGAGCAGCTCATTTTTATTTCTTCTTAAATGGCCTTCTTTTTACATGACCAAAGTTATTGTCATATTGGAGACTTTCTTTAAATAAAAGTTTATATATTGTTTCATAATACCAACAAAATTGCTTAAAACTTGTGTTTCTCAATACAAGTCTCGTAAGTAAGTTGACAGTAGTTTTTTTTTGGGGGGGTGGGGGGAAGAGAATGGTGTTTTAAAGAGCTGAATGCAAGTGAGTTAAGGAGAATTATGAGCAAAGGGTAGGAAAGTGGTAATATAAATACCACGAGTTTTCTGCTGGTTTGTCTCTGAAAGCTTTGGTCGTCAGTTAAGTAAGATAGTGGCCACATCTAATTTCTTGTGGAGGAAAAAAAAGTATGAGCTGTGAAATTAATATTAGAGCTGAGAACTCAGTTGTTAAGACTGTTGGTAGAGATGCTAATACTAAAGGGATGGCGTGCTTAACTGTTGGTCTTGTATGATGCATCATCAAAGCAGGCACTTGGTTTTATTGGAAACAGAACCGATTATACAGCAGAAACCAAGCTTTCTGCCTGGTGCCGGGGTGACACGGCTTCGTCTTTGACCCGGGTGCTTTGCCTGAGGAAGCTTGTGTGGGGGCACCCTGTAAGGAGGAGAGCGCTGCACAGCCCAGGTGCCCGTCCTGAGGGGGACCCTGTAACAACGGGGTGGGGTGGGAAGGTTGACATGGTGGAGAAGGGGGGAGAGGAGAAAAAAAAAAAAAAAATAAAGAAAGAAAAAGAAAAGAGACCCGGTGAGCTCCTGCCCGGGCCGGGGGCGGCAGCGGCTCCCGCGCCCGCCCAACGGCCGCTAACGCTCCCCGCCCCGCCCTCTGCCCACCTGCGTCTCCTCCTCATCGCGTCGTCGACGTCACGCGGGCTCTCTCCCGCCTCATTGGCCGCGCGCCGAGGTCTCACTATCCTCACTCCACCCCTCCAGCCAATGGGCGCGCGCCGGGGCCCCGCCGCCTGCCGGCCTGACTCCGCGCCGCCAGCGCCCGCCAGCCAATGGGCACCGCGCGGGGCGGGACTCGACGGCCAATGGGCGGGCGGGCTGGGCGGGGCGCTCTTGAGAGGCCGCCGTTGCCGGGGTCCGTTAGTGCCGCGCCGGGCGCCGCCGGGAGCGAGACCGGGAGCGGGAGCTGGGCCGGGACCGAGGTGAGGGGCCGGAGCAGGCGGCCCTTTGGGGCTCCTCTTTGGGGCTCCTCTTTGGGGGGTTCCCGCGGGATGCGGCCGTGTCCGAGGGCGGGAGGCGCAGCCCGCAAGCTGCGCGGGAGGCCCAGGCCGCGCAGGTGGGCACCTGCGTAGGCCCTGACCCGCCGCCGCGGAAGGGACCCGGCTGCGTAAGAAAGCGGGTAACGGGGAGCGCTGTTGGCGTTCCCAGCCGGTTTGGACTCCTCCTGTTCTCCTTCCTTGCGGTGTGCAGTGCTTACATAACCGAGACTGAAGTAAAATTGGTGATGACAAAACAGGAGCCTTTTACTGCCTTGACCACGCTTTGAAACTTGAGAACCAGGTGACCTCGAGCCCATCTTAAAATTCCATCCTTTACACTGTTCTGTAGAAAAAGAATTTGTATTTCCCTGGCCCCAATCTAGATTAAAAACTAATTTTTGTTGTTCTTGTGACTTGTTTATTTTGTTTTTCAGGAGACACTGCTTCTTACTCAATTTTCTCCAAGCTTGCAGGTGATTTAGACGCCCCTAGAAGAGCCGTACCTGTGATGTTTGACGTTTGAACGATGACAATGAATGATAGCGTGAATATCTTGAACTCTGCTTACTTGGCAGTGGAATATATAGACTCTTTCTTGCCCGATAACCCACTGCAGCAGCCATTTAAAAATGCTTGGAACTACATGCTGGATAACTACACCAAGTTCCAGATTGCCACCTGGGGATCACTCTTAGTTCATGAAGCTTCATACTTCCTGCTCTGTGTGCCAGGATTTGTCTTCCAGTTTATACCATACATGCAAAAGTACAAAATTCAACAGGTAAGACCAAGCCTTAAACTGCTTACTGTGCAACTTTTCTTTCACCATGCAAAGCCTAGATAATTCTGGTGTATTAACCTCTGGTATGGATGAGCACACATCCCTGTCTTATTACCATGGACATTTTGGAAGTGACAGGACAAAACTGCAGTGTGTGGGAAGAGAGGAATGGGCAAGAATTTGGGGGAGGAAAGACACTTTTGCTGAGCAAGAGCATCCTGTCCTCTGTGGCCATGGTTTAGAGAAAATATGGGGGGGTTGTTGGTCTGTGTACCAGCAAAGTAAAACATTCTTTAGGCAAGTTTAGCCTGGAGAGGACTTAAGAGAGGATCTCATCAGTATATACAGATACCTGAGAGGAGAATATAAAGAGGACAGGGCCAAGCTCCACTCAATGATGACCAGTGACAGGACAAGGGGTAATGGGTACAAACTGAAACACAGGAAGTTTCATCTCTGTGTGAGGAAAAACTTCTTTACTGTGAGAGTGATAGAGCCCTGGCACAGGCTACCCAGAGAGGCTGTGAAATCTCCTTCTCTGGAGATCTTCCAAACTCACCTGGATGCCACCCTGTGGCCAGTGCTCTGGGTGTCCCTGTTGGAGTGTCTTTCACCCGGTGAACTTATGTGGTATTGAGACATAATAACAAGGGTTCCTTTTTAAAGTTGTTTTCATGAACACCCTTTTAAAATGATTTCAAAGTGGGAGTGGTATCGGATGGGCTGCCCGCAGAGTTTAAAACATTAATAATTGGCAAATGCGCCTCCAGAATAGCAAGATTACTCTTTTCCTATGAATTTGAAATGAAGCAATGTTACTTTCTTATGTTGCTATGGTAACTGACAATATGCGTCCCTGGAAAAAGCTAAAGAAAAGCTAAATTAGGTTAATGTTAAGCTGTTAAGTCTGAATTGCTGCTGTTAACTACAAATAGTGAAATAACAGGAATTGTTTGGGGTGACTGGTAAAGAATTTTAAAGAACTTTACTGAGGAAACCTTGCTTCAAGTTTTATGAAAAGCTATCTTAAAAAATGAGAGGTTCTGGAATTTGTGATGAAACTGAATTTAATCTCATCTTGCAACTTGTGTTGCCTCAGTTGGTTAGTGCTATGGGAGGAGCTGCTACTTGATTTCCAGGTGAAAAGGATTTGAGAAATACAGCACAGAAAAAAAGGTCTCAAAAAGAGAAAGGGAACTACAGTCTGAAATGTGTCGGTCTGTTCTGTGGCTTGGGCAGTTTTGAAGGCCTTACGTGAACGAGAAACTAAATTTTAAATCACTTTTTCCTAAGTAGATTCTGAAAGAAATTTAAGTAGATATTTCAGAAGCAGTCTGAGAAGCTGATTTTCTTCTTGCATAGATATAGCTTGGATGGATTTTTAATATTTAGGATAATACCACAGTTTCAAGCAGAATGAGCATTTCAAAGTATAATACGTGTAATCTGCTTTCCTCTCAAATATGTGCTTTCCTCTCTTCCTAAAAACTATCTAAAGTTTAGTTTAAGGATTTTCATATAAATCCTGGCTTGAGCAGGAAAGGCCAGATTCGCAATATTATTTCAGAAATACCTTGAAACTTTTCGGTGCTAAAGCTTTTTCAGTAAATATTTTGTGGGGGTGGTTGATCAGGTGTTAAGAGACTTTATACCTATCAAGCACCAGAATTTTCTTCATCAGAGTAGCAATGTACATAAGCTGCTAAAGTTCCTAAGCTGCTGTATCATCTTAAACTGCTCAGAGTAGGGTTTTGTTTTTGTTTTTGTTTTCTTCGGCAGTTTGAATTCATGCTATAAAATAACCTAACAGAACTGTCTCTTTCTTTCTAGGATAAACCAGAAACATGGGAAAAGCAGTGGAAATGTTTCAAAACACTCCTCTTCAATCACTTTTTCATTCAGCTGCCTCTGATTTGTGGTACCTATTACTTCACAGAATATTTTAACATTCCTTATGAGTGGGAAGAAATGCCTAGATGGTAGGTAGATATTTCTTCTACTTGCTACTGAATTGTATGCAACTAGAGACAAAATGTTTAACAAATGGTGTCATTAATTCTAATTACTGTACTGTAGCTAGACCTTCGTATCTTGTAAATTCTATTAATTTTTTGTTGGTTGATACCGAACTGCTACAAGAGCTAATTAGAGCTTTATAGAGTTTTTTTCTTTTTTTTTTTTTTTTTTTTAGTGATCTCAGATTTTCAAAGAAGAGAGAGGATTAGAAGGGAGTTGGCAGGGAGTTTGGTAAAGCAAAATTCATGACTTGGATTAGATACTGGGCTTTATGTGTCCTTTTTTTTTTTTTTTTGTCTTCTTGTTTAGTTCAACATGTTTTGCTTTCATCCTGCTTCTATTAAGTGGTTTTTTTTTCTACACCCTGTTGCTTTATTTCTTAGCAACAGTATATTTCCCAAAGGAGAGAATGCACTACCTGCTTCTCATTCCTCTTTCCTCTAAATTATACACTTTTACACAAAACCAATCTACCTAAAAAGTGCCTTTTGCTTTTTTTTTTTTTTTTTTTTTTTCCTCCCCACCCCTGAAGTTGTTCTTCACCGTAGCAGGTTGCCTTTCTTATAGGGTGTTTTCTGTCTGGTTCAGGTACAATTCTGTCTTTGTACAGCTAGGTCTTACACTGACTAAAGATGTTCATTACCTATACTGTGTGTAGTATTAAAATTATGGGCAGTAACTTGTTATACCACATACTAGCGTGCTTCAACATATGAACTGATGAGCTGATAGGTATAAAGGCGAATGTACTTCGTAATTAATGTATATTAAATAGGTAGTGCCAATGTGCTGTTATTGAGTCAGTAGCAATATGTGACATTTCCAAGAAATATTGCATCCTTATTAGCATATAAACTGTTTTGTCTTCCAAGATAAGCTAATGTTTTCTGTAACTAACAGTTCTTTGCCTCTTCTCTTATTTCTGAAGGTACCTTCTGCTTGCCCAGTGTTTTGGATGCGCAGTCATCGAGGATGCCTGGCACTATTTCCTGCATAGGTTGTTACATCACAAGAGAATATACAAGTACATCCATAAAGTTCACCATGAGTTTGTAGTATGTATTCCTTCAGTTCTTTGAGGTTGTTGTTAATGCATGCGTTATATATTTGGATAACATACGTGCTCCTGGAGGTGTCCTGGTCTGGGCAGCTGGGTGGCAGCAGTGCCTGTCTAAGAGGTGGGATAGGCTCCCTCTGGCAGCGGGTTTCTGGATCACGGGAGTCAGGTGCTGCGTTTCTCTACTATGTTGATTCAGCTTGCAACTAAACTGTGCCCAGAGTAAGCTGCAGGCTGCTGTGTGTAGGGCAGGACTGCAGGGAGCAGGGTACTGACTGCTGCGCCTGCGTTTGTGCGCAGGCTGCAGCAGCAGCTGCTGCTTTCCTGCAGACCTCAGCAGCCCTTCAGGCCTCCAGCAGAAATAGAAACAGCTTCTAGTCAGGTTCCTTGTGAGAATAGGTAGCTGTCCACATGGGGGTTACGTGTAAACCAGTAGTTACTTTACTAAAAATATTTTCTATTAATAAAAGGTTTAAGCGTTCCTTAAGCCAAAGGGTACTTTATTTTATTTCAGATAAACTTTCATCCTTCAGTATTGGCCTTAAAAAGTGTAATTATTATGTTTCCCAAAATGTTCTGCTTTTTAAAGCTTCCTATGGAATGTAGGAATGACTGTTTAGTGTGTATATCTAAAGGAAGGAAGATGCTTTATTTCAATCTCACAATAATGTTTTGAACTGATGAGTGCTTTTTAGGGTTCTTGGATTGATTGTTTTATAAATTTGTAGTTATCACTCTGAGAATATTTGAACTTCCATTTTTTTTTTTCTCCTTCCAAGCCTGGAAGCATAGCGAAACTGGCAGGAGCTTGTCCGAAACTTCAATGTTCTTGAAATAACTCTTTGAGGGTAGTGGTAAACTGAAGTCACATTCTGACCTGGTGTGGTGCTGTTTTTGCTAATTGGGGCTTCACAGCCTCATGACCCTGGGATGCTGATTTTTGTCCTACCAATGAGGAACTGAACCGTTGTGCTCACTGAGCTCTGGGAGACCATTTCTTTTGTCCACAGGGAAGTGTTTCTGTGCTTCCTCAGCACTGTGGAGGTAGGACAGGAGGAAGGTCTCACCAAAGGGTGAATCTGATCCGAGGTATAGAAAGAAACAGTTACCATTTTCAAACTTCTCTTGTTTACTTTTTGTAGGCTCCCTTTGGAATGCAAGCAGAGTATGCACATCCTCTGGAAACGCTTATCCTTGGAGCTGGCTTTTTTATTGGAATTGTTGTTTTTTGTAACCATGTGGTTCTTCTGTGGGCATGGGTAATATGTCGTTTGATGGAAACCATTGACGTGCACAGGTAAACTACTTGAAAGCAATAAGCATTTTATTTTCCTGCCAAGTCTGTTTTAAAATTAATTGGTGGTTCTTCCAGTTCTGGAGCTTTCTGCTTTCTGTCTTGTTAGCACTGAGGTGCTTTTATATGTACTGTAAAGAAGCCATCCTCTTCTCAGCTTTCTCTGCACTACCTCTAGCAGATGACACAGGCTGAAGAGTAAATACTGCCTTCTGGTTTGCAGTAGTCTAACTAGCAAATCTTGCTGATTGGAAGAGTCTGGATTGTCAGCTATCATATCTTGAGGAGCGCTCTAAAGGCTACATACATCACTGTGATGATTGATTTGATGCTTTGTGATTGTTCTCCAGTATATAAGTCAACTTAAACATGCTAGAATATGCAACCACTGACTGCTTAAAAAAAAAATCAGAATGGGCTGGAGAGGCTACTTGTCTTTGTGGCCGAAGTGTAACTTTTTTCAGATTGGGTTGCAGTGTGACAGTAGTGGTAAAGAAATATATGCTGTAATGTGTCTTTAAGGATAGGATGAGAAATATGAATCTGCTTGGGCAATTGTAATTCCAATTTTCTGCCCCTGTGAGGTGTTCATAACAAGTTGTCTTGCTGTCTCTCCCACTAGGTGGTGGTAGGATGCTTGTCAGGACTACTAAGCAACAGAGTTGAAAACCCTTTAAAGCAATGGTTCTGAATTTAATATTAGTGTAATTTTATATTTTGAATTGTAAATATTAAACATTTATACATTAAAAATAATCTGGAAATAATCAAGGATAGAAATTGGCACAGCTTGACTTTTCCTTTCAGTCCCTGAATTAATCGTCTGCTTTTCTAAAAAGAGGCTTTAACAGCCTCTCAAGAGTTGTAGCTGTGTTGAGATGCAGTCTGATCAGCAGCAGAGATAACACGAGTCAGCTGGATCTGCGAACCAGCTGGAAGTCATTCACTGTTGTTCTAGAAGTGTCTTGTTCCAAAAAGATTTTGGAGGGGAAGGGGAGTCATTAAACTGAAGAGATCAGAAAGTGCCAAAGCCAGAATGGGTTAATTTACAGAAGCCTTTGGCTAGGTCAAGAAGTGGTTCTGTTTTCCCTTGTTCTTGCAGAATACTCTTGCAGAATCGACCTTCTGTTGTATCTCATTTTGTGGAACTACATACTCAACAACTCTTCTGCTAAGCCAGTGTTAAGGCAATTCTGGACCTTGGAATGTAGAAAGATGTTTCTGTTGTTTAAGTTATACTCTCTCTACGTATATCTGTGTGTGGGTTTTTTTTTTTCTGTGTGTGTGTGTGTTTTTTTTTGTTTTGTTTTTAAAGAAAACAAGCAAACAAACCAACAAATTTATAATTTCCTTTTTTCTTCCCTTGTAGTGGCTATGATGTTCCCCTGAACCCTCTTCACTTGGTGCCTTTCTATGCTGGGGCCCGCTTTCATGATTTTCATCACATGAACTTTATTGGCAATTATGCTTCAACCTTCACGTGGTGGGACAGAATCTTCGGTACAGACTCTCAATTCATTGCCTATAAAGAAAAAGAGAAGAAACAGCAGCTCCTAAAGAAAAAGAAGGCTAACTAAGCTTCCAGTGTAAATCTACTGATGCTAATACTGGCATTCTACTTTTGCTTTTCTTTAAAGCAAAATGATGGTCAGGTATTAAGCATAAATCTTGTTCCTTGGCTACTAAGTGGTAGGGAAAAACTGCTAATTACACTGCAGTATCTTCCTAATGGGAATGCTTTCTATTTTATACATAAGTACTGCATATGTATATTAACTAAAGACTTAAGGATGATGCAGAAGATCTTAGATCACTTGGGTCCACTTGTGTGCAGGAATTTTATTCAACGGTATCTTCAATATTGCCCACTTTGGATCTAGGTTAAAATTATAAATGTGCACCAAAATTGGATGTATTTTTTAATACTTATTTGCAAATTTGCAATATGAAAACAGCAGAACATATGAGCTGCTATCAGCACTATGTTATTTACATAATGGGTAAAATTTGCTTAAAACCAAAACATCTATTAATAAGGAGCTTGGGCAGGCCATTTGCGCACTGAATAATACGATCTGTTAATAGCAGAAGAGCTGGCTGAATGTTAGTTAGCAGAGACATTCCTGATCTTGATTTATTACATTATTTTAGATTACAGATTAAAAAGGATAGAAATTTTTATTTGAAGAAACCATTTTTGCTGCTCTCTGAAGTTGCTCTGTCAGTGTAATTAGCATTTACATTACATTCCTTTGTGTGTTGTAATTTGCTGAACTGACTTGTTGCTATATTTGCACTTGTGACTGATGGAATAAATGTGGTTTTGGTTTGAGGTGTGTTATACTTTTCATATGCTTTTTAATACAAAGTGACAAAAATGTTAGGATGTGGTATATTACTCTGTTAATGAAGAAGGATTATTTTTAAGTGGCTTTCTAAATAGTTTACAGATGAAATGGTTTAATAGCGACAAGAAATAGAAGCTTGAGAACATCTTGTAATTTTTTTAATTTTTATGTTTTGAACTACTACACTGAGTAGCTCTAGCTCTTGAGACAAGTTAGGCTACAGCTTTTACGAGTCAAGGGCCTTTAGATGTTAAGCTTCGGGTTTGTACTACTGAGAGAAACAGAATTGTAATGTTGTCAAATCTACTTGATAAATAGTTGTCTGTATTGCACAAAAGTAACAGTGAAAAAACTTAGGGCTAACTCCTCATAAAGATCTTCCACCTTGCATTTTAATTTGTCTGCTGCTCTTTGGACTTCAAATACCCCTTTATCTGTCCTGGAAATCCTTGAGAGATGTTTGTACTTTTCCTGTCCTGAGACCCTGCAAGTCCTAATGCTGCTTCACGTGCAGTCTGGCGTGGTCCTCAAAAAGTGAACCGGATGCGCTCATGAAATTACAGATTTTATAGTAGTTGCTGTGTTTTGTTACAACCCAAAGGCGCTAATTGGACCATTACTAGAGATGTGGTAGAGGGCCAGGCTCTTTTTTTGCAGGTGTTTGGTGGTGCCTTTTACCTTTGATCCCTACCCCTGCTGAATACAGTCAAGTGAGATTCGCTTTCTTCTCCTTCCTCTTGCCTTTCTATCAAAAAGGAATTAAAAACACTCGGCTACAACATCTCTTTATTGCTCAGGGCTATCAGGGACTGGTAGGTAGCATTTCCTGAGTCCAGACATGCTGCCAGCCTAAGCTTGCAAACCCTTCTCACACTTGCTGTACCAGCACTGCATGGGCTCTGCACGCACCAGTCATGAAAGACACGCTGCCCCGTGCAGTAGGGAGACTGCTGAAGTGGTTGGGCAGCTTAAGAAGCTGAATTCCCATTAGGTTTTAACAGGGTTTAGCACAACCTGTTGGGTACCTCATTTTTAAAACGTGTTTCCTGTGGCGCTGCCCCTGATGCTGCGTGTGGCACCTGAGGAGGCGAGTGCAGGCTGGTGCCGGTGGCCCAGCGGGCTGGTCGGTGCTTGGTTCTGCTGCAGCCACGAAACCATGGGAGTCACGCGCTGCGTCTGCTTGTCCAAGGGACAACCTCTTCCATTGAAGGATGGGAGGGGAATTAGGGTAAAAATCCTCATGCCTGCCCCTGTAGGCAAGACAGAGAAAAAACAGTGGTTTTAATGACAGCTGCGGGGTGGAAGATGTTTGTTTTAGGCTTTTTGTTTGTTTGCTTTTCATCAATTTCCATCTGCTCATTTTTAGTTTAGGTTTGTGTTCTGGTCAACTTCTCCCTAGGGTGGAAAAGTAGGTAACAGAAGCAGTAATTTCTGTAATTGCTGTATTGTAAATGGTACAACAAATTTTTCATACCATTTTAGCTTAGAACTCATGGCAATTTTCCTGAAGTGCAAGGTTCTGTCCTTACATCGAAGATGACTTCTTAAGTATCCATTAATCATTTGACTGCTCAATTGCATATTACTTTTTTTCCTAGTATACAAACTGCAGTAGCTTTTTGCATTACTCGGTGTTCCATCTGCAAGAAAATCATCCCTTTGCTGTGCTGTTTGTGCAGATTCTTTTTATTTAAAAAAGAAAAGCCACCTGACAAGACCTCATCTGTTCATCTATCATTCCCATTTTGAAATTCTGTAAGTGAAGGATTCTCTAATGTTAAATTTAGATGTACTGCCACAGTGACTGACTACTTGTTAGTGCAGAGCATTTCCTTCCCCAAAGCAGTAGGCCGCAAGGCAGGCTTTAAACACTGATTTCCTTATACAAAGCCCTTGCACCCAACCCCTTGCCATGTGAATAGTTGTAATGTAATAGGGGAATGGCTAGTGCTTCATAGTGCTCCTCAGTAGCTGAATAATACCACTTAAAATACCATTTAAAAGTGTATTAGTTTTTACGGGTCTAGAATAGGCTTCAATTACACAATAAGTGTCGGTTTAGAAACTACAATTTATTTTTAACAGCAAACCAAGGGTTTGTGCTGGAGATGTTGCCATATTCTTCACCCTGCCTACCTCTAAGAACATCCACTGAAGAAAGATCCCTGTGGTGTGTTCAGATACTGCCCATGAGTTAAAGCAAATTACCTATAGTTGGTAAGTGTGAGTAGGAGAGAACCCTTAACTGCAAGTGACTCTGCAACTGAATTATCTGCGTTCCCTCCAGCAGTATCCTATAACGCTACATGTAGTGGTGCATGGAATACTAGTAGAGGTTATGGAAAAGAGATGTATTAAAGATGTGGCATGGGTAATAATGTTCTAAAAAGGCTTCCAAGTTCTCATTAAATTCAGTAATTGCTCCACGTCTGATGCCAAATTCCCTGTTGTGGAGTGGGTATGGGGAGCTAGAGGCAGCACAAGGATGGCCGTGCTGCACCGGAGCCGGCATCCACGGAGCCCGGCAGCCGGGGCAGTGCCCAGCAGAGCGAAAGCAGCAAGCACATGGCAAGCCTTTTCCAGAGAGGTTTCCAGCGAAAGCTTTCCAGAGAAGGAGATGGTATCTTTGTATTCGTGTCTTTAAAGATGTTTTCTTTCATGGCTTAATAACAGATTTTGTTTTTATCTTATTCCCCCAATATCCTGCAGGAAGAAGTAGGACAGCTTAATGGACCCACCAAGTTTTTTTCCTGAGTTTTTTATTTCTCTCCTCTCTCCTGTAAGCTGAATTCTCAGCCTTCTGGCCAGCTGATGCAGGTCCTGCTGTTTGCTATCCTATTTCTCCACCACCATAAACTTTTAACCTACTACATAACTTCATAACTTCACAGGTGAGGATCTAGAAGGTGTTTTTCTGCATTTGCAGCTGATGAATGCGCCTGTTGAGAGATGGCCTGCACCCTGAGCTCAAAAAATTGGTTTTCTTGCTTATTAGCAATGAACTTGCTCAGTGGGATACTTGGGTATCTGAGGATTTTGGAGAAAATGGAGAGGACTGAAGATACTGGAGAAGAGTTGAGGTCCCTCATACCATAGTAGGAAAAGGAATGGAGCTATTTAAGTGGACAGGAAAGATAGCAGCTGTGGGAAAAGATGAGATTGTTGTAGTTAGATGTTTATAAGGAAAAAAACAGGTTCTGATAATCACAGCAAATAATTGTTTTTCCAGCATGTATTTTGAGAGAGATTGTTCTGAAATTGGAATTGATGTAAATATGGCACAAATAACTCCTATTTATGAGAAGAAGTAAGAAGAATTAAGAGTTCTGTCTTTCTGGCTTGTATGCTCCTGGTTGTAACGTATGATATTTTAAGATGGATTTTGATCCTTCTGATTAAGGGCTTTACTTTTCTGTGCTTTAGGTGGTGGGAAGGATTATTATTTATTTAGTTAATTGGTACTTTATTGGAAGAGTGGCATTAACTCAAGAATTGTTCCTGCTGTAGTACCTTTGCTTACTTACTTTGCTTACTATCATGCTGTATGAAACCCTCATTTATTATCTTTATTCTAAGCTAAGAAGTGTATATTTCTGTCTTCTTGCTGGAGGCTGACATTTGTTAAAAACGAACTTCTCAGACGACGAGTTAGTCAAACCCTGTGAGCCAGCCAATGGCTTAGGCGCTTGGTCATTTGTGTTATTTAAGATGATGCATTTTTTGGAGTTATGAGAAAATAAAACTTATGCTTGCGTATTGTGGCTGAGTCAACCTGATGGTTCCACCCTCTGGGAGGAAGAGAACATCTTGACTCCGTTCCCAGCTCTGTGCTGGTCTTCTCTCACTCTGCTTTAAGACGATGGCATTTGCCGACCTGATGTTTTTCTCCTGCATGTGCCTGGTTATTTTTCTGCCAGTGGGTGAGTCGACTTGGTCTGTCAAGCAGCCTGCTCTCCGCTGGATAAACTGGGAGCAAATGGCCAGGAACAGGCGCAAAAACCCCTGAAAAAAAGAAATTGACTGTTCCCTTTTGACAGTTGTTAGATGTACTCGAGTTGTATCGCACAATCACCCTGCGATGCAGGACTCAGAAGTGACTAACTGCTGTCGGGTAGGTGTACGTGTAGACTCGTGATGACTGCTTCACAGCGTTGAAGCAGCTGCTGCGCTTTGCTGGCGAGCCGCTTTCCCTAGAGCTTTTGTTTCCGTGGTGGAAGTGACTTCCTTCACCGGGTTGCCAGTGCCCTCCTTGCCTTGTCAGCTCCCGCTGCCCTCCTGCAGCTGCACGTATTCCTTGCTTTATTGCCCTGAGCTCACAGCCTGGAAGCACAGGAGCTTCCCCTGCTTCGGATTTTCATCCCACACATGGTTCTGTTCGTTTGTTCCTGCTATGTGCCTGCACAAGCGCTATAGCAGAGTTGTGTGTAGCTGGGCATCCAGTGCAGGTATTTCCAAAAGACCAGTGTGTCCTGTGCCACTGGAGAGCCAAATCAAAGCATAAAGTCTTCATGGTCTAGGCTTGTAAGATTAGATTCTATTCTTCAAGAGGCTTTAGAACTATAACGGAAATAGTAGCACATTGTTTCATGTCTTTTTAGGTAGGTAGTAGAATGTGCTGCCTTTTTCTTTTTTTTTTTAAGTGACTTGAATTCATATTGTTTTACTCCTTGAAGAAGGAGTAAAATTCTTTGGAAACCTTGAGCAGGATAATCCTAAGATAAAGGCAACTTAGTTATACAATCATCTACCTAAAGACAACTGCATTATATTAAACCACAAATGATTTCTGTATGTTCAAGTAATATAAAGGGGCAGACCAAACCCTCCAGGCATGAAAACTTAATGCCTGGAAAGCTGAAATTCTGATTTTGCTCTTGTTTTGTAACTCAAGGCTTCTAGTTACTGCTTATGTAGTATAATCACTATAATTTATGCTTTCTGGGGAACAGATGTAAAAGGAAAGGTGCCTGTGCACCTACAGTGGAAGAGAGAGACTCGTGACATTTACGTTCTGCTTGAGTTTCTGGAAAAGCCTGTGCTGTTAGTGGCCAGATATCCCTTGGGGAAAAAAAAAAGGGATTTATTTGAGGCTCGTGTGGAGCGTAACCGAGCGTGTTAGTACCGTGCCCAAGGTCGGCCCCCGCCGCCGTGCTGCGCCTGCCCTGCGTTGCCCCGCGAGCCTCCAACAGGAGCCCCAGCGCGAGCCCCGCGTCCTGCCCGAGCGCGGGCAGCGTCGCTGTCCCGGAGGTGAGTACCGCTCTGCTCCCCGCTGGAATCGCGGTGGGAAAGGCCGTCATAACTGAGACTTGTGGGCAGCAACACCGGCTTTCACTGAAGCTGGGCCTTTGAGCTGTGCGTTAAAACGTGGGTTTGAGAACGTCACATGAGGCCTACGAACTCTTCGTGCAGTTGAGTAAATAGAAGTATCCGACTTGTGTCTAATCTGGGGTTAACTGAAATGAGTGGGATTTGTTTTAGCGAGGCTCATAAATTAGGTTTGCCAAAGGCATAAAAGGTATTTCTCCTCCCTTACCTATCCATCTTGAAGAAATGAAGAAATAACTCACTGATAATTAATTCTGTTGGTGCTCATCTGGATAGATAAACGTGCCTGTTTCTGGTTGATTTAGCTTGCCTGCAACTCCTTCCTGTTGGTTCTTGTTACGATTTTCTGTGTTTGATTCAAGACTCCTCGTGCTCCGTGTTTTCTGTGCATGAAGATAAGACGCACAATAATCAAATCTTTTTTTGATTATATTTTTCATATAGAACATACCATGGCCTCTGCTGCCACAAGATGGTTCCTCTTCTTCTCAGATGCCTTTCGTGCCTTGTGTCTAGGCTTTCAGCAGCATCCCTCAGCAGCAGGCAGGAGACCTGTGCGTAACAGCTCCTGGTCGTGCTCACCAGTACCACGCTGATGGCGCCAGCACATCCCTCGATGCCTGTAAACATTCAAAGATAAAACTGGCTCTCTTGCCTCAGCATTGGACTCGAAAATATGTTTTCAGTCACTCGCCTATTGCAATTCCTAGATGCTGTTAGAAAAAATATTTGCCAGACAGTTAGCTCTTCCCCTTGTTAACAGTGTGTGTTGTGCTTGCTCTGAGGTTTAATTTGCCATTTCCTGTGCTGCAAAATTATTTCTTTAAATGGAGTTGCTTTGCCAGCTAACCCAGCTCACAACCCAGAGCTTCTGTATCCTCATCATTCACCATTCTGCCAATCTTTGCATCATCAGCCTTTGCATTTTCAGCCTTGATGGATATTTATTTCTATAATAACCGAATAAACTAGCCTCAGGATTGAAATATCAATCCCTGTGGAAGACCAGGAAGGAAAGCTCCCATCTGACAATGAGTCACCGCTTTTTAAAATCCCTTCAGCCGGTTTT
>JAWLRI010000924.1:993709-1004679 GCA_034781795.1 Crypturellus tataupa | reverse complement strand
AAACAATTTTTTTTTTTTTTTTTTTTTTTTTTTTTTTTTTTTTTTTTTTGCCTGTTTAAGCTTTAAGCACACATCAGGTTTTATCAATGGCAGCTTCTTTAGCATTATTTTTTTCTGAAGGGAGGTGTTGAAGAATCTGTGACTTGTCTGTGGTAAATAAGAGGGCAGTGATTTCTTATTCAGTTGCATTACAAGGTACTGTAAATGCGAGAGAGGTGTGGACATAACCAGACCACTTTGTATCAGGGGTAGAAGAGATGTCCTCTGCTGTTCAACTGTTCTCCTCTCGTGGATCCGCTGTTCTCAACCCCCTTTGAATATGCCCTGCTCTTCAGGCAGGGCAGCTCTTGCTGTCTCCACGTGGCCATATGGGTGCGTAAAATAAAATGTTTAAATCCGAACGACAAGGCCACCTACCTTTTAGGTAGTAGCTTTCTGCATATGGATTTTCTTTCTTTGTGCATTTGTGCATTATGGAGCAGATTTCCTTTCGGGATATTTTTTTCTTTGCTGGGGATGGACTGCAGATTTACCTTCTGAGAGCGCTGAAAACAGAGGGCAAATCTGAGGCTGGTTGTGCCTCCATCACACAGCAGAAGATGAAGAGGCTGCCGCTACCTTTCCCAGGCAGGTGTGCTATAGGGCCACAAATGCTGGTTCCTATGGAGTCGCAGAGACAGGGTGTTAATGCTGCCTAGGGTTGGGGTGGGACCTCCAGGGTCCTTATGAGCTTTCCCATGTTGCACAGATCTTGGGAGTGTTCTAGGACTTGCAGACAGTAAGGTGGTGCTTGTCCAAGCTGTGCACATTTAAAAAGTTTTATTTTGAAGAGCCTTGAATAACTTTGTGTTCATTGTAGTTTCATTATTAGCTCTAAATTTTGAGCATAAAAGATTTTGCTTCTTTAATAAACATTTTTTTTTTTTAACTTAAGAAAGAAAATAGGCAAATCCGTGTTTTCTTCCTTTGCCATCCTAACACTCAGGGGAAGCCGGAGGTACGGAATACCCCGAGCCAAGCACAGCGCTTGGGAAGCTGCTGGCTGGTCGGGGTGTGTGAGCGACTCGCAGCCCGTGCGGGCGGGTGGCTGGTGCCGTTCGCGATGCCGCCGGGGTCCAGGGAGCTTCACAGCGAGGACGTCGGGGCGGCTGCTCTGCTGGCGGAGGTGTCTAATCACCCCCCGTTTTTATCAGGTTATTTAAAAAGGGGTTAAGGTTTACCTGGGATTTACCTGGGAAAGTACTTTGGTGTTTTCAGTCCTGTCAGGTGTGTCTGAGAAGCTGATGTTCTCTTTTACTTGATGGAACAAGGAAAAGGGTGCACAAACTGTACCAAAAAGGGCTCTGATAAGGTACAGAGTGACTCCACTGAAGGCAGTTGTTTTATTTTTCAGTCTTAATTAAAATTAAGACCTTTTATGAATGTTAACCTGACTATGTGGAATTCCTGGATCTGACTGAGACTGATTTTGATAATCCTGTTCCTTTTGAACGAGTAATTACTTTGACTTAATTTCTTTTAGAGAGAACAGTTGTCATTGCTCTCTGCATCTGCAGAATTCCTTAGCAGTTTCTAATGAAAACAAAGTGAACTTCTTTATCACTGATTTGGACTAAATGGATGTTTTATTATGGTAAGGTTAATATGAAATCCAAAGCATTATAAGAAATGTACAAAAACCAGTGATTCCCTAAGGTTTTTTGAGGCATTTGGTTGAAAGCAGTAAAATGTAATCATGTGATTTATCAAAAAGTGACCTTGCCGTCATATGAATAATTCTTCGTTCGCTTCATCCAGGGAAAGTTATTTTATGCTTTTATTATTTTGTGATCAATATCTCAAGCCTTTAAGTTATGCAGAAGATGAAAAATGTTCTCCTACTTGATAGTAAAATGGAGTCACTGTTATGTTCAGTTCATAATTTATCACTAGAGCTAGTTTAGAATGAGTCGCATTCATTCCACCTAATTTTGGCCTTGCAAATGGAGTATGTGATTTAGAAGCCCACATGCTATACATGCCTATTGGTGCTATAATCTCTTTGCTGTTTTAGCAGATAGAGCTCCTGGGAGGGCTGCAATGTTCTTTTAAAATGTTGCTTTTTTTTCCACTGACTATAAAAGGAGGTTGTTTTAGACTTGTAACGTAGGCATTTGTGCAAAAGCTTATGGATAGATGCAATGGATCCCAGTTTTCATGTTTCATCATATAACATCCCTTGCTTTATATGATTACTTTGTGACACACACTATTTATGAAGTGCATTTGGTCTTTTGTCAGTGGATAAATTCATATGGTTAATTTTTCATTTTCATTTAATTCATGTTCCTTAAAAAAAACCCTCATTTTTCACACCTTTCTTTCTGTCTTACAAATGCTTTTAAAACAAAAGCTTTGCAGCTGTGTTGCCTTAGATGCTTGGTTAGTTGTTCCACTGAGAAGTGGAGTAAAATGGGCAGAAGGTTTGTAGGTGAACTCTTTTAAACCTCTACGGAATCAAACAAAAAGTGAAAACTATGGTGTGTACCTTAAGGCTTCCGAGTCAGTTAATTAAAACGGTGCATAGTAGCTGTGAGCGCTGAAGGACAGACAAGCTGTGTTCTTTTTGGAGTAAGCTGCGAAGTCAAGTCTTGAAATTGAGAGTCAGGGTTCACTGAATTCGGAGGGATGAGGATATCACATTGGGAACTTTGATATTTTGGTGTGCTGAGGCTGAAGGAAGCCCCTGAAGGCCTTAGGTGTTAAAAGGTTGAAGAACCTCCTCCCTGCTCTCTCACCAAGTAAATGGTAGCGGAGCTGGTGGGTTTTGTTTGCAGTGTGGCATGAATTTGAACCTATTGGAGTGCTGTAGACCGCTATGTATTTATCCTGGATTTAATGTGAATAGTTGATGCCGCATTGGGAATGGCTATGGGGAGGTCTGTGTGAACAGAATAAGTCAACTGATTCGCTGGGATTTTGGGCATTGGAATCGGACTTCTGCTGTGTGTTTCTGGTGTTATGGAAAGCCATCTATACGTGGTGTTGGTTTGGGGCATTGAGGTCCTCACCTTGCCCATTTCTTTGCTATCCCGGTATGGTCTTGGTGCATACCAACCTTCCCTTTCCCACAGAGGCTTCCTGCAGTGTGCTGAGTGTGTGCCAGCTGCGTCACCGCCAGCCAAATCCTCCCGCGACAGCAGCAAACAGCAGCGTGGTTGCCAGAAGACTATAGGCTCCAGAAATGTGCGCAAGGCCAAGTAACAGAGGGCCTTGAATCATACGCCTGTGATAGCTGTTCCCAGACAGCACAAATTTGTTTTTAATTCTTTTTTATTTTGTTCTCAAATGAGACATTTATATCTGCATAAGCTAGCAGCTCTTTCCTAGTAGTGGTTCATACTGAATCCCGTGGAAAACCAGCATCCCTGTTTACTCCCAAACGCATTCTGTGGAGCCAGCTGGGGTAATCCTTCCCTATGTGGAACTGCTCATTGCGGTGGAGCGTGAGCTGCCTCATTCGCCATGGCAGAAAGGGGATGCTCTGGCTGCGGAGCCTGTCTCAAAGCGAGCAGCCTCCGTATGCCCCGATGCTTGTCCTAAAACGTGGCTCTGCCCTCGCAAGGCTAGCGAGAAGAGACTGTCTGGTCAGGTGGCATATGTGGCTGCTTGATGTAGTGAGCCGAGATTTAGTGAGATGGCTTCTTGGCGGGGGCATCCTTGCTGACACACCAGTCTCATGATCTACTAGATTTTTCAGCATCTAGAAAGTCTGACCTTCGTTGCATGACCTCTCCGAACAGTGCAGTTCTCTCATGCAGTATTTTGCTGCAAGAGATACAATTAAGGTTTGAAATAAACAGCAAAAAAGCAAACGTTTGGTGAAATGTTTCAAAACTCGAAACTTTTTGCCTAGTCATGTTTGCTCTATCACAATAAGTAAAGGGTTATTAGGTACCAAGTGTGTAAATTATTGTGTGTTTTTCCCTCTGAGATTTCTAACTGTAAGATATGGTATTTGAGTGACATCCTCCAAAATTAAATCATGACCATGGTGTGGATAGCTTTGAACTAGACATGGTAGTCTATGGTAGTCTGCTATGCTGTGAATGAGTGAAACTGTAGTGAAACTTTTGTCTTTCAAAATAAATAGTGCAACTTTTTTTTCCTCTCTTTTATTTTCTCCCTTGCTGCTGTGGTAAACTGAGGGTTTTGTGGTTTTGTTTAGCTCTGAATTTTGGCTTATTGGACAAAAGAGTGACTTAAGCAATGATGAGGTAAGTCTAAGACTTAAATATACTCTCTTAAAATAAATAAGACCTAATGCTCTTCATATAGGTTAAAGAAAACCCTCTTACTTCAAAAAGAGCATTATGGATATGGTAAAGTGACTCTCTGTGTCAGGTCTTCACTGGATATAACCTACACCTCTCCCCCAGCTGCTGAACATGCACAAATCAAACCCAAATCCATGGGAACTGTGTGTCTGTATCGCCATTAGAAGAGGGAGGCTTATAAATCCTGAGCCTTGAGCCCGTTTGTGTGAATACCCTTAAAAGAAGGCTTAGTGTGACTTCAGTACTGCAGTCTGCTGCAGTTAAGGAATGAGAAATGAAAAATCTACTCCTTTATGAATAAAAATTCTTCTTTCTTTCTTTCTTTCTGTTTGTGATAAATTCAATGCATAGGAGGGTGGAGAGAGGATGAAAATGCTGTGGATTGGAAAGGATGCCTGACTTTTCTCCTGGCTCTGCCATGTATTTGTCATCTTTTTTTAATATTCTGCTTTGGTAGCAGAGATGTTTAAGGAAGTTATTGATTCCTCCCCTTTTTTTTCAGTGCCGGTAAGCAGAGCCACATCTGTATCTGCAAGGTTTCTATGTATTACATTAGAGGTGCCATGGAAAAATCTATAAATAAACAGAAACAGAGGAGCATCTGTTCCTTGATACACAATGTACACGAAGGAGCCGAGAAAAATAAATTTTGCATTACAGCAGTAACTAATGCACAATGGAAATGTACCTGGCAATGTAAGATCCCTGAATAGAGGAGTTTAAGAGCCAACAAGCTCATTTGACTTGAAAATTGAAGAATTGTCTGAAATAGAAGTTGCCATAGTGACAGAGAGGATTAGCAGTCTGCGCCCGACTCCATTGGTCTGCTCGCAGCACAAGTTGCTTGTTTGAGTAGCATTAATATGTCGTCTCATGCTGCTTTGTATGCTGAGACCATCTGGCATTAGTGGTATTTAAAGGTGCAGTTCTGCTGCAGAAGCGCTGGGCACTGTGATTTATGTTTGTAAGACAAGGTGTAAGAGGTCTTTGGAAGGCAGGCTCGGGCACTGAAATTATTCTAAAAAGTCACAGCACGTACAGAGACAAAGTGAGGGTTTGGGGTCAGAAGTTTTTTTTTATATATATATAAAAAATATATATAAATATATATAAATATAAATATATATATATAAATATTTACCGCATAGACTTTGTTTTTATGACATTTCCTTAGGTCTGTATGTGTGCGCAGCCATATTATTTATTTTGAAAAGATGTCCCCATACAGCGTGAAGCAGCTTGGAAGCTGCAGATCAAACACCTTGCACATGAGCAAGATGATATTTCCCATATTATTGTGTATGAAAGAAAAGTATGTCATAGAATTAAATACATGAAGTCTAACCAGACAGTGGAACTCCTCTAAGCTATTTCTCTAAGTCCATGTTTTCGAGGAGGAATCAATTCCAATTTTATTTTAATTTGTACTATTCAGAACATTTTTTTAATGTGGCCAAGTATTTGATAAGAAAGACATTTTTGTAGAGAGTAAGATAAATCTTATCTTTTATTTATAGCTGTGAGTCTTCAGCGCCTTCTCTTAATACCACTGGGCTCCGCTGTGGGAGTTGTCTTCCAAAGGAGCTCATGTGACAGTGTTGACATTCATCAGATGTCTGTAAATTTTCATTATTTTTTCCCTGGTATTTTTTACTGTGCAGCTTAACTGTTCTCAAGGGTATTTTCCCAGACAGAGTAGGGTGATTTAAGAGTGACCAGCTTCTAACTGAAAAATGTTGCTGCCAGAGCCTGTGAATTTGAGTGTGGAGATCTGTCTGGGCCAAGAAGCGTCTGAAAGTGGCTTGGGAGAAACTTTGGCTCGAGGCTTTGTTCTCCTCTACTGTTGCTCAAACCAACCTGAATTTGAAGTTCAGCCTCGATAATGAACACTGTCAAAGCAATTAGAGAGTAAGGACGGAAGCATTGCTTTGCACTCTGAACTTGCAGTCTTTTCCAGGTATGCTACAGTTATTCACAACTATTGATATGATTTTCATTAGATTAGTAGTTAGTTTGTTAGCAGTGATCTAGTGTATAATACAACAATTAAATAAAAGGCTTGGGATCTACTTTACAAATCTTTAGGTTTTAAGCTTTTATTCTGAAGCTTTGACTTTGAGGCCAAAATAAATTCTTGTTATAAATTGCACTTCAAATGTGGGACCCAAGAAAATACATAACTGTAGATATTTTAACTCCTTTAAATAGTTTTAAAGTTATTATCTTTGATGCATAATGTTTTTACAGCCTAGTTCTGTTTTAAGTCTGTCAAAGTGAATATAGGACACGTTAAGATTGCCAAATGCCTTCTCTCCCAAGCCCCAGTTCCTGGCTTCTCTTGGAGTGAGTCAATCAGTTCTCTCTGAGACAAAGCTTGGGGAGCAAATCACCCCAAGCTGGTATGTACAGGATTTTTTAATTCCTCTGCAGCCTTCTAGTATTGCCTGGTTGGGTCTCATAGCATCACATACATCTGGATACCCTCACAGGACACCCAGGACATACCACATGTCATCTCAGTGTGAGTTGGTAAATCAGGCTCATAGGCTGTGGCATAGCCCTCATACAGTGCAAACACTTTGACTTAAAAGAGGAGGAGGAATACAGGAGAAAAAAAATACTATTTAGCCATCAGGTAGGGCCCAAAGTGGCTTCAGCTACTTAAGCTTAGGCATTTGGATGATCAGAAGCAACTAGGCCTAAGCAGCATGGAAGTGAACTGCCTGTGCCACTTGCTTTGAGGGCTCTTCAGGGGGCTTTTAGCAATGCAGGCATGGCCATAATTGTTCACTTCTAGTTTTACAACCAAAAGATATAGCTTGTTTTTGAAAATGTATTGCACTTAAAGTAACCTTTTTGGCCAGATGGAGAAAGGAAGACTGAAGGGGGGAAAAAACTCATCAATATGTATGGATATCTGAAGGAAAACGTAGAGAGAACGGGACCAGATATTTTCAGGGGTGGCCGGTGACATGGTGAGAGACAGTGTCCACAAACTGAAACACAGGAAGGTTCATCTGAACATGAGGAAAAGCTTCCTTACTGTGAGGGTGACCGAGCCCTGGGCCAGGTTGCCCAAAGAGGTTGTGAGTCTCGTTCGCTGCCTGATGGCAGTCCTGAGCAGTGTGCTCTGGATCAGTCTGCTTGAGCCAGGGGCCTGGACTCGTTATCTCCAGAGGTCCCTTCCAGCCTCAGCCGTTCTGCGATTCTGTGGAAATTAGTGAAATGGAAATTGGCTGTTGAGATGACTTGTTATTAGGCACTTATGGTTGGTTTTCACAACAGGTCCATAGATTTGATAAATCTATTTTAACAGTGTATTTTCTATATGTACTGGATTGCTCTAGTAAACATTATTCCTTGTTATTGGCATAATTTCTGAAACTTGTACTTAAAACCATAGCTGAACTACTAGTAGGTGAAAAGTCTCCTTTACAAAGAATCAATAAAAGGCTCCAGCAATCCTCTGTTTAAATGTAAACAGAACTGTTAGTAGATTTATGCTTCTTAATCTTCGTACTGGCTGAGCTGCACCTTTGGATAGTGTTCATGGAATAACCTCAGTGAAATCTGTATATATTAACCTCACAGTGATCTCCCTGTGGAGTCCTCAAGTCTAAAACTTGACCAAGATTTAGCGCCCATCTGTGATTGATTTCCATAACCTTGAGCAAGTTAGTCAGTATGTCTATACTCTAAGAAATGGGAGCAATAGTACAGCTCGATTCCCAGGAATTTTTGAGAGGGAAACCATTAAGATCTATGGGTTACCCAGCCGCCACAGACACTGGAACCATGATTAGTGCAAGAGTCCTTTGATGTCCTCTCTGAGGGCTAGTGGTGGGGTCTTCTCTTCCGATTCATCCACTCTATCAGTATCATCTACTACAGTGCACAGCACCTCTGTAGATCTCGTATTTGCTTTACAGCAAAATTTACTTTCAGTTCCTTTGAATATATATCACAAATCTAACATTTTATGAGCATGAAATAGATTATTGTGAAGCAAAACCTTGAGTATCATTTTAGTGCTATTACTGTATTAAGAAATAGAGATTTAATTTTTGAGAGCATAGATGATTATCCAGAACTGGGCAACTTACAATCAGTTTATTGCTGGTTCCTGTCACCTGGGAGCACTTTCCAGACTATTTATGTTAAAATTAATTGCAGGGACACTGAGTTTGAGATACTTCAACCTATTGGTGATATAACAAATGGAGGTTGAAATCTTTATTAGCTGCCAGTTCTACTTTAAACTTTGCATCCTGGAAGCCCATGAATGTTAATTTTTTTTTTTTTTTTTTTAATATGAGCTCATTTAAAATACATTTTTCTCTTTCCTTTCTAACTTATCTTTTTATTTTTCCTATCTTTCTTAGTTTTTTATTATCACAGTTCTTTTAAGAGAGTCTCTGAATATAGCAAGCTGAGACAGAATAAACAAAATGTGGTGCAAGAAAATTGCTGCAGATTCTATAGGCTTTTGGTTTTCACTAGTCTGAAGGGTGCCTTGTATCAAGATTTAGAATATCCAACAGAAAGCTGGATTAAAATTTAGTGAAAATTTACAAGAAGCAAAGGAAATACTGCATTAACAAGCAATCAGTTTGTGGTTTATAGCAGAACTTGCCCTTCCTATAAGAGAATCTCTAGCAGAATCTCAGAAAAAAACAAAGCAGTTGCAACTGTAAAAGGAAATGTATATTTAAAATGCCAGGGAGCAACCACATGCAGGGATCCTCCTTCGTCGGTTATAGCTCTGTCGTTAAACGTTTCTTTCAAAGCTCTGAACGGAGATGGAAATCACATTTATAAATAGATACCTAAAGGGAATAGATGACAACGATGACATCAGTTGTTCAGCAGATGATGAGATGGCTGGTGCCATCTGTGGTGTCCCGAGGTCCATCACAGCCATTGGCACCTGAACAGAAACCTTGCCGAGCAAGAGCATGGGAGCGCGAGGGGCAGCAGGATTGCAGTCTCACCAGATTTACAGGCTTGGAAGCGAGAATACAAAAAAGTTATAGATTTCACTGTTACAGTTTTTACAGAAAAAATACTGATTATTTGCTTATTGAGATTTTCATGGCTCAACTGGAATGTGTATCAAAGGGTTTGCTTTGGTTTCTGTAGGTGAGATGTAGGTTGGCTCTGCTTCAGTCGTTCCTCTTTGGCTGCCCTTGTGTTGCTCTCTGTCCTTACAAAGCATTGAAATGGATACAGCACAAATTCTCTTTGTGTTTACTTGGCCAATTGGT
This sequence comes from Crypturellus tataupa, assembly GCA_034781795.1. Lineage (NCBI taxonomy): Eukaryota > Metazoa > Chordata > Aves > Tinamiformes > Tinamidae > Crypturellus > Crypturellus tataupa. Next base: position 995,099 of record JAWLRI010000924.1, on the reverse strand, counting down.
TAACACACACTTAATTTTTGGAAGAGCTTGTCAGAAGTGCACTAAGTGCATTTTAAGAAAGGTATGCCATTTCTTCTAGTCTTGCCACAAGCTATTTTATGGTGATGAATGTATCTTCCCCTAATGCACTCAAAAATAAATATGAAAATCTATATGAATTTCAGTTCTGCACACCATAAAGTCCCCTGAAACTTTGTTAAAGGCAACAGGCCACCCAGATTTTAACGTACTGGCTGTATTGTCAAATACTGTGAAAGTGAGACCAGAGGGTGGTTACATATGTGCCTTCTCACACGTATAACATTAATAACATGGAATAACTTACAATAAGCTAAAATCAAACATGAATGTATGTGCATATTCATGTGTAGTGGTACACTTTACATCGAAAAATTTCCAGAAGGTCCTTGTAGAATGAAAAAAAAAATCTGAAAGCTACTGGCTGTGGAGTGAACCTGTTTCCTGGGCTTTCTCCATGCAAAATAATTCAAAGTTGTCCACAGAACTTCACAGGGGAGGTACTCTTTACGGATGGAAAGTAAGTACAAAGCTTGTTTAGGTGACTAAAGATTTGCCAGACCAATCTCTCTCTCTCTTTTTTTTTTTTATGTTTTTTTTTTCTTAAAGTTGGTAGTAGAAATACTTTTTCTGCATGGTCATACTGAAATTATGTTTTTAAAAAGGCATGATATGAAACTATGAAAAGAAGCATAGTAAGTCTTTTATTTTAATGTTATTAAATTATTACCATTTATTGCTGTATCAGTGAGGTGTTACAGAGACCTTGAAATTTTGTGGGCAGGGAAGGCAAAGAAACAGTCAAAGATTTTGAGATTTTAAAAATTCTTTTTTTCTAAAAGGGAATTAATTCCAGATCACTTGATTATTATTTTTGGGGATAAAAAAGAAACAGGTACAACTTAGCATAAAATGATGCTTGAGATTGCATTGCGAGTTATATAATATTGTTAACAGTTTTCAATATTTGCCAATAGATGAACACTATATGAAGCCCATGTCCTTTTCTTGCCTCCAAAACAGCGATGTGACTACCGTGTGATGTTCTGCCTTTCCTGCTGTTGGCAAAGTGGCATGTGGCTGTACCAAATTATACCCAAACTGTTGCAGTTTCTTTTCTATTACTGTGTTTTGAAGCAGGCTTTCCTAAAACCAGCTTACCTGCTGAGCTTGCAGGATTAAGGAGTTAAATGCTTAGGGTAGCCTTTTGAACATGGATTTTGCCTAATCCTGAAGCCATTTTACTTTTCAAAAACTTTAGAGCGAAGCCAAATGTTCCTCAATGCTAAATGTAGTATCATAGAATCATAGAATCCCAGAATGCCTAAGGTTGGAAGGGACCTCTAGAGGTCATCTAGTCCAACCCCCCTGC
>JAWLRI010000924.1:973186-993609 GCA_034781795.1 Crypturellus tataupa | reverse complement strand
ATCCAAACGGGTCTTGAAGATCTCCAGGGAAGGAGACTCCACAACCTCTCTGGGCAGCCTGTGCCAGGGCTCTGTCAGTAGAACCACCTTAGAATTTCCCATTTCCTTTGGTTGGGATAATAACTGGGTTTTTCTCTCGTGTTGATTGTGCTGCTGATTGTGGCTTTTCTACCTGGCTCCCTTGGATGCCTGTGGCACTGCTTTTCCCTTCCTAGCAGTGACAGCCTTGCCCTCCGCCGCAGGATTCCCCAGGCAGGACGGGAATCGCAACCCAGCGCGCAGCTTCCACCGGGGTAACGCGTCTGCCGTTTGAGTCACAAGCTGCATTTGGCTTGAAGATTTTGTTTCATATCTTTAGGTTTGTGGAAAACTGTGGAAAATAGAATGATTATGGATAGCCTGGGTATAAGTTTTTTTTTTTTTTTTTGACATGATATGCTTTGTAGGTGGGTTATGAAAAATGTATATAGAAAACCTGTTTTGCACATGACACTATATATTTTGTACTTCAAAGTTCATGTTAAATTTTTAGATTATTTCTTCTAAAAAAAATTAAAACTTTCAGATCTCTATGCTAAAGGAAGTGTAACATGAATATTGTTCATATTCATAAACATTACTTATGAATTGCAAGTTAGGGAGAATAAGGAAAATCAGTATAGGAGTATCACAAGAAATGCCTAGGGCCCGTAGATGCACTGGAGATAGTGATATGAGCAGCTTCTCTTTTCAGATGAGCTACATTAAGACAAAAACACCAAACATTTAGAGGGTGCTTTATCAAGGAATTGCATTGGTAGATGGCAGAATGAAAGATTCCGCTAGTCAATGGATTTTCAAATGGTTGGATGGAGTGTAAAACTCTTTAGGATATGCTAAGCCTAAATTGTGTGCAAGGCACTTTGTTTGCAGTTCAGTAATTCCAGAGGGGGAAAAATATAAATAACTTTGAAAGGAAATGGCCTTAGAGAACTGGAACAAAAGCATCAAAGGTAACTTGTAAAACTTTCTCATATATTGAAGGGGTAAAGGCTGATAGGTTAGAGGTACATGATGCATCTTGAATAGCATTTTATTCATTGCTCTGCAACTAGAGAAAAGAAATAAAATAATCAACCTAATCCTAAAGTCTGTGAAAACTCTTTAGGGTGAAAGGGAACAAAGAAAATTCTCCCGAGAGAGTTAGCGTGTTGCTATGTGAACAATTATAGCGCAATAGCACAGAGTGCTTACTAAGTACCCACTATTCTGAGAGGGGTTTTATTTAGGGTATATCAAAAGAGAAGGAAAAGTGCTCTGATGCCAGTTCACAAAGCTGGCCCATGTTGTGAAGTGGCTTCAGTAACACTTCCTCTGAAGGAACCACGCAAGTCTGTTTACCCCACTCAGATCAGTCTTTCAGAGTTGAGGAAGAGCCTCGAGGGTGTTGGAGTGCAATCTCATTGCTGCTGAATGTTGGTACGGGGCCGCAACGTGTATGGGAACTCCCTGCTGTCCTACCTCCAAGGGCAGGCTCTCCTAGTGCAATGTAGCTGCTGAAAGTGAAATCTGGAGTGAGGGCCAGGATAAGGACCTCATTCTTGAAGGAATTGTCGCAGAATGTTTAATGAGAGCAGGGGCACATTGTAAGGTTTCCTAATCATCCGGAGGCTGGACCCTCCTAAGGAGAAGAGCAAGTGCGAAGTGCCGTCAGCAGTGTCAGAAGGCGCTTATTCAGAGGGTGGTCTATAACACTGAGGATTTCAGTGCTGGTGATGGCTGTTATGAGGTTTTCTTCATTTTTGTATGAAATATTATACTTGGCTGATATCACAAACATGTTGTGGAATGTTAGTAGCTGTCTTAAATGTTTTTCTCCACATCTTTATCATAATTAAAATAAACACAATTTGTGGTAATAGTCACATACAGTTTAAATGATTAGGGCTTGCTACATATTTTCCTTCTTCAAGGAAGGTTTTGGAAATTAATGGAGATCTTATCTATATTTTAAGGATTTTACACTACTGCTTTTGCCTCTATATTATGTGTTTGTGTGTCCCTGCGTGTGTGTTGATTACAGTACTGGAAGGAAAGTCCTGACCTTTTGATTTTTCCCATGTAAGTGCTGAGCTGCATTTAACGAATCAACTCGTAATGTTTTCATAATGTCATGACTGTAATTTCAAACCTATGTCTCCATGGGGTTTCCTCAGGAACCACGAATCCTAAGCAGTACCTCTAGATATACTCTGGAATTACATTTCACTGATAAGTGAACAATGGACTAAGTAATAATCGGTAAACAGCGAATTAAGAATGTTTATAGTTAATTGTTAAACATAATCATTTTTGGCATGATTAGAAGAGAGAGAACTGGGGAAAACTCTTCATAATTCTGAGAGGAATAAAAATTAAAGTATGTATGATTTCTTGATGAATTTGACTTTTGAAAATCACCTGAAATTGAAATTTAGGCCTGACAGCAAATAAATGAAACTTTATGTATTTGCCAGTAATTTAGGAGACAACTGCTGCAGTCGTGTGTCCAACATGCAGTCCAACAGGCCATTGCAGAGATGCTGATTATAGTGCCTAATTGGTGTACTTTTCAAGATGGATAAACAGAAGCAAAAGAGTAAAGATTTGGATTAAGCAATGGTGAGATCACATGTGGAAACTATCAATTTTTGAATACCTGATCAGAGAGAAAGTAACCAACTGTGTAAATAGAGGATGGCTTATGAGAGAAAGGTGAAAGTGTGAACTAGGATAATTTGCATGCAGGAAAATGATAAAAATAACATTGAGTAATACTCAAAGGATTTGATTTCCTCATAAGAAAGTATTTATTCAAAAATATTCTTGCTTGAAATCAGGAATTTGCATTCAGAAACTACATATGGGTGAATTCTCTGTAGACACATGTATTCATTCCTCCTTTCTCCTAGGCCAGTAGCTGTTGTAATACAATGATAACAAGTCAAAAATTCCCTTCCTGTTACCTAAATCTTTGATTTATTGGTGGTAACCATACATGCTATAAGACATTAATAAGAGGGGTAAATTCTCCTCTTCAGTCTGCTGTTTGTCTGTGTTCACTATTTCAGAAACCAAGATACAGTGCGATTCCCTTGGAAGGCAGTTGATGTGCACCGTGTAATGGCAGCCAAAATAGACCCCAAATCCCATATGTGCCCCTGTGTGCCTGCAGGGAATCCCGGGATCCTTGGATGGCTGCTTCTAGGATGACAGTGCTGCAACTTGCGTTGAACAGGCTCTCCCATGAAGAAATGGCTTTTGGCTTGATCTGTAGCGGAGTATTCTGCTTACAGAATAATTGCGTAGATCGCTATGGTCTTTGTTTCATTGTCACCTCAGGGTTTGGGTAAAATAAATAGTATTATGAACTTGTGCCAGCAAAACTGGAGTGGTTCAGCATTCAGTATCCCCAAGCATAAGATACTGATGCTAAACTGAAAACCAAATTTCATATATTTTATGGAAGAAAAACATATTTAATAAAGAAAAACATGCTCTGAAGGGAACCAGACTTACCTTTTTAAGGTTCTGAAACTTGCAAAGTTGCCGAAGATACAGGCTCTGTTTTTGGAGTGAATTATTTATGGCAGACACCTGTGTCATGTGCTTGCTCTTTAGAACAACAGTATGCTAATTCTGTGGTTCACTGCCACCAAAATAAGCTGTGTCCATAAGTGTCTGCTACTCCTTTAGAACCAATATCAAGGGGGAGAGAAGTGCTTCTCTTCCCACACTTTATTCACATACTTCTTAACAGATGCAGTTATGCATTTCATGTGTTTGCATTTGATGAGTATTTACAACCTTCCATCATCAGATTATCACTTCTATTAAATATTGGATACTGAAGGTTTTTTTTTTTTTTTTTTTTTTAATCGCTGTTCTGGACCAGAATTGTTCAGTATCACCTAAAGTGAACGGATTTGATACTGTTTGGACAAATCTCAGATGTGCTAAGACATTTCCATGTTCTGAAGAATGTTAAAAGTGCTAAACGATTCATGATCCTGGCCTTTCAAAAAGCCAGAACTGCTTTTGGAGTTTGCAGGCTCAGACAATAAGCCTAAGAATCTCTGATTTCAGTATGAAGAAAAATATGCCTTTGAACTCTCATGATGAATTTGAATATCATCACTTACCCCCTTACTGATGCATTTAACAGGCAGATACAGTTTAAAAACTCGGTCACTGCAGTGTGTGCCTTTTCCTTTGACAGGTGGTTGGATACTGACGCTGGGACGTTTAAAGTCTCTTAAGTTCTTCACTCCCAAGAAGTAAAAGGAATTGCTTAGGGTGGTCAAAGTCATTTAAAAAAATTCCAGAAGGATCATGAAATGGGAGAACAATCTACTGAGGGTGTTAGGAGGGCTCCAAGGTTAAATGAATGAACAAACACAAGGATACTTTTGATCGGACTCTTCTGATAGGAGAAGGGATATATTAAAATAGACCTTGGCATTTTCTTTGGCTGCTTAATTTAGAAAAAAGAAAAAAATACTTGTCTTATGCTTGCTACTTGTGTGCTGAGATTTGGATAATTTGTGACATTTAAATGAAACTTCACATGAAGTATGCACAGTCTTCTCTCCTTTTATGTGATTTACCTAGAAAGATGTTTTACTCACTTGGTGTAACATTACTTTCCCACTGTGTACATAGTCCTGTGCAGGTGTAATCACAATTCAGAAATCTGCAAATAAAGCCCAAAGATAGCACATTTCCTTCCTTTCTTTAAACAGAAACACATTAACTACAAAGTCCAGTGAAAGTAAACATCAGCTGAACATCCCATGTCCTCCTGCTCTCTCTCAGCACATCAATGTGCTATCAAAATGACATCTGTTAGCGTATTTTCGTGGTGAAAATCCATGAATAAATAATTGCACAGCTGCCTAAACTTTCAGAACAATATTATAATAATGCCTTTAAGTTTTAGTTGGTGAAAACATCATATATGGAAACACATTCTATGTAGTTGTTGTGTATTTGTTCCGCTGACGGTGCTTAACTTCATGCTGGTTGCAGAATGAACCAAGTTTCATGTTGGATATGCTTGCTTTTCTTACACAAACTTCTGTTTCTTCACTTCTGTTTCCTTATGTGTCCAAGTGAACTGTTCCAAAACTGTATTCCTATTCAGTTGGCTGTTTCAGCCAACTGTTGCCCCATCCTGCTTGTTTGAAAGGTTTCTTTGCCTTCACTTTCAAAGGCTTAGAGCATCATTTTGGACTGGTATTTGATTCTATTGGAAGTAACTGCCAAAATATTAGTAACAATTAAAATTTTACTTAACTGCTTTTGTTGTCCACTGAGTACATTTTCAGACGAAGTCCTCTATACTTGCTCCTGCAGTAGCAAGGAATTTCCTCATAAGAATCAAAAGTCGCATGATTTGATGTCCTCTTTCAGATCTCTCCAATATATTTATTTTTATCATGGCAATTAGAAAAGATAAGAAAAGGGGTCCATGAGACCTATGCCAAGATCATCACGTGTTCTAGGCTTACTGTATGCTGAGATAGCAAATCCTCTGAGAGCGGGTACAGTCTTTTTGCCTGTCTTCTTATGGGAGCTATTAAGGACTTGTGATAACAGTATTAATGCTTGTATAAAGTATCACACTATTAAATTGGCATCCTAATTAAGATTCCCTGCCCAGCTTTCTCAGCTTGGGCTATCCTGTATAATCATGCCTGTGACATGTAGATAAGGAGGTGCTGTTGGCTGACACAGATGTTTTTAAAAATACCTTTTACTTAGCAATCAATAAAATAAATTATTATCAGTCTTTCCATATTTGTATAGACTGCTCGTCCACAAGCAATCTAAAATGGCAGCTTTATCTTTGGAGGGAAAAAACATCTGGTCGGTCTGTTAAATTTTTGTCTGGAAAGAGCAGTGAACCAAAGCACGAACTGCTTGTCACAGGCATGAATAATACATAGCTTGGAAAGTGTGGTGGATTCCAGTTCCTGCGTTATAGTTTTCTTACAATATACAGCTTTAGTTTGGTTGTGCGGTCCTGATAGAAGAACATCTTGATGAAAGTCTGAGGACGGCTTCTGATCAAGAAACTCTTATGGTGCATGAAATTCTTGCTTGTTTTGCTTTTCTTTGCTTCTGTTAACACCGGGAGTTGATTATTTGGATCCAGTGGGGCCTTCTGAATCGTGTGAAATGCAAAAGTCGTGCGGTTCATAATGTGCATAATGTTCATAGTGCGGTTCGTAATGTAGTTTTGTGAGGAAGGCTTGGCTTTGAGTTACTTGCTTTCACGAGATGACACTAGTAGACTGATAGTAGACTGATACATCCAGTGCAGGGAAATGAAGGTTACTCAGCACACATTTATCCCTAGTGTAGCCCTGTTGCTAAGAGGAACTTTGACTGTTTTATGCTTAAAAAAAAGTAATTCTCCATCACTGAGGGTTTGAAATAGTTGTCTTAGCATAGCAATAATATAATATTATACATGTATTTTTACTTTCCTTCTCCTTTTTAAGCAAAAGAAGCCACCCCCCAAAGTTTAATATTCTAATTTCTGTGTACTATCACTGTCTTTTTCCATAATTAATTACTAAATGTTTGGATCTGCAGAGCTGACAGTGAAATAATACCTCTGTGAAACCTAATACTAATATTTTGTATGCACCTATATTAGTAGCTTTGCAAAACAGTATCATTATTCTAAATTTCATATTTCCTATTGCAAAATGGAGTTTTTAAGCTTTTATATATATGTTGTTTTATAACCATCTTGAAAAGAGGTACTCAATGAAAAGAAGTCAAACGGAGAATTTTATCATGAAAAATTAATTTCTTTTCTGAATTACATGTGTACAAAGAAAAAGTCTTTAAAAATTGTTGTACTGAAAGGAACTGTATTGATAAATAGGCAGAAAGATCTTGATTAAAAAAAGGAAAAAAATAGAAATTAAATTTGGACAGAAGCAAAAAAAAATGGAAAAAATTCAAAAATAAGGACTGGACCCAGAACTTAGAGGAGTCATTGAGAAAATCTCCTCTTGAGTGTTTTGCTTTTGCATGAGGCCACAAGGCCTCATTCTGGTACAATCGTGAGCGTGTACTTGGTGGTAAGTTCCAGACTAATCCTTCTGAAGCTACTGTGCTAAAATTAAGCATATGTTTAATATACTTTACTTGAGATCTAAATAAACGGACAAGAGAATATAGCTGAACTCTCAGTGTAATTTCAATGATAGTTCCTGCTACTAGTAAAGCTGTCATAAAAGAGAAAAAGTCTTTATTGTACAGGTATAGAAATTTTTATGGTTAGGAAAACAGCCATGTCAGGTCAAGTATTGCTGGGACATTTTAGAGAGAAGAGTAAAACGGGTAAGTATGATCACGACCTGCTGGGCTAGTGCCGTGAGCTTTTTCATTAAGTGTAATTTTTAACAGATAATGTCTTCTGTCCCTTTGCCTTCACATTTCTATGTTCCTATAATCTGAACATATTTTTTAGATTATTTTATGCTTTGCAGCCATATATCTCTTTTTCTTTTTTGCTTAGTAGACAGCTGGAAAACATATACTGAAACATGCTTTTGGCAGTCATCACGGCTGTGATCATAAAAATTAAATTCAGGATGAAAGAGAAGGTTAAATAAAAAGCCTATAAAAAAATAGAAAACATTTCAAGGACTGGATTGCTAATATATTATAAAAGCAATACAAGCAACCTTAGGATTGTCTTTTAATGCAAAAAATATATTCATTTGCTTGAAAAGGATTTTCTTTCATATTATGTGATTAAAGGAGGAGGAATCATTAGATTAAAAAGAGTAAGGATTTTAGCAAAAAAGGGAATATTGGGTTGCTTCCTAAAGGGTTTGGTTGGACTCTCTTGGAGTCATGTGGTCTTGGTTTTGTTAGTGAACTGTGCCAAAACGGTCCCTTTTTTTTTTTTTTTCATACATTTATGAATGTCTGCAAATGCTGTTCCTCTAGCTGAGCGTAGAAATGTGTTTTAGATCTAAGCACTTAGTGAACAGAAAAATATTTTCATGACCTGGCAGTGACCTCCGCAGGACCCGAGTCCCTCGGTGAGGGACGTCTGTGTGCGTCTGCGGGCACACGCGTCTCTCCCCAACGCACGGCAGTGGGGACGCGCTTGCCAAAACGGCCAGGGAAGGATCTCCCTCCCTCCTCTGTACTTTTCCACCTCTGTTGAACGAGTTATGACCTCGCTGTAAGTCAGATGTGTTTTGGATCAAGCACTGCATCTTTCCCTCTCTGGGGCTGCAGTAATTAATTTTCCTAGACTTCATTTTCTCTTCTTTAGGAAGCGTGAAGGCTTCTCATGAAGTGTGTCCATAGTGCCTAGTCCCCTGAGGAGGGCTGCAGGTGTAGGCAGAGGTGTAGTGCAAAGATTAAAGAAGAAAATGGGGGCACTTCAAGAAAAAAAAAAAAAAAAAAAAAAACAAGCACACGACCCATCCGTTCATCAGGAGTGACCTGTGATTATCTGGTGTCTCCTTGTAATGGGATTTTGATCTAGAGGATGGGTAACACTGCAGCTCTCCAGACATGAACGGGGAAGCTTGCTTCTCGCCTAAGCCCTGCAATCTGTGGTGGTCAGCACCTGCGGGGACGGGGTAAAGGAGCCGAATGGGACCCTCGAGCCACTTCTATGGGGAAATTGATGATTTTGTAAGAAGTTGGCTTTGTCAGAGACGTATGCATTTCTGGAACTTTTGGATACTCTTGCAAGTTTGTTTTGTCTTGAAATTCTCATTTCCAAATAGGTTTTTTTGTGCTATTTTCTTTATTTATTGGTGAAGGAATTATTTTAGGCAGATTCAGTATGTTTCTATTTTGCTTTCAAGGCTTAATTAGCTACCTTCCAGATTAAATTCAGCTGAGCATTTAAGTGAAAATTCAAGTTTCAAATTAATAAAGTATTTTCTTTGTATTCTGGTTCTGTCTAGCATTTTCCACTGAGGTTTCTGAAATGTGTCCTATTTATTCTCTTTGCTATTCTATGTGAGGAGGCAATTGAAGATGATCAAAAAAGTGAGAGAAAGACTGATGTTAAACAGAGATGGTCCAAAGTCTTAGAACTCAGACTACTTTTGTTTCATATGTACACAATATCTTTGTCCCGGAGCAATTTCTTAATAGTGGTCACCTAGAAATATTAGTTATAATAACAGGACAAAGAGAAAGTTTTCTTCAAAATGGCTTTTCAGTAAAGCCTTCAACTTTCATTTAAAATAATAATTTCAATTAAACTCCTGAAACTGCAAAAAAATTTTGCCGTAGTGTTTTTCAGGAGATGCCTTTTGGCTGTGCAGTGATCTTCTCTGAGGACTGGCTAGTTGGCTACTTCATGGAGTCATTTGCCAATAAAATGATACACCAGGTGTGAGAAATTAATACATAACTTCAACCATCTCAGAATATTTAATTAATACTTGTTGATAAACAGAGGCACAGAATGTATGAAATAATTGGCTTTTAAAAAAGTGCTTGATTTTTTTTTTTTCATTATACCTCCCTAGTCTTTAGCACCTGCATAAAATTTATAGAATGTGCTACAAGTCTGGAAAGCAGATTACTGCTTTTCTTTTACTTTCAGTGCTTCAGTATTGGTTCAATTATTGAAATACGACAAAGTATTTCAGTTTCAAGCGTCTTGTCACCTTTTCTTAGCACAGTGAGCGTGGTCAGGCTGAAGTTTGGTACCACTGATAGCAGTAACAAAAGTCTTATTAATGAAGGCATTTGTCCTTAGAAAACAGATAAGAAAGTGTATAATTTCACTAACATGATACTTCCTCCTGCATTTAGAAGGAAGAGCCCCTCATTTATTGCTACTAATGTGAAAAAGAAGGAAAGTGGCATGAAAAAAACCCACACAGAAACAGATTAGCTGTAGCTTTTTGTATGGCTCTAAGGAAGAAAAATAATTAGGCAGCACTGAGGAGCTGCTCAGTTTCTGATCCTGCTCGCGGTAGCACTTTGATGTACTAGGTATAATGGAGGCATAGGTAGTATAATTGGAGGAAATAACCATTATTCGACCTTTTGCAAAGAACATGCGCCTTATTATTTTTAAATAATCTTTCTGCTTGCCTGCACTTAGAAGAATAAACCCTGGGTAGGTTTATTTTATATCAAATTGCACAAAGGTCTATTGCCATATATAGAGCTCATTATAAAATTTCTAGTTGCTCGGCTGCTTGTTCCCTTGCTGCTTTTTTAGCAGCCGCTTCAGGCAGGATTGTGATTCTCTTATCCTTGACTGTAGCCCATATGGCCAAGAGCTACCTGGTTCTTCCTTCTCTTCTTGGTGCAGAACTGTCTCATTCCTCTTCAAAAGGCAAACCCAATGGAAACTGTGGGGAAAGCTGATAGAGATATCGCACTTTAATATTTGTCCCCCATATGGGGAAAAAAAACCTCTGTCTTTTCAGGATGAATGTCCCTGAGCAGATATAAAAGCTGTTGCAGAGCTTTTGTTAAGCGTTTACATCTATCTTAGGAAGGCTGATCTGTGTCTCACAGCTGGATGGCTGTTCTGTGGTTTGTGGTTTTGAGGTCAGTGTCCATGTGTCTTTTTTATTTTTTTCCTTTTTAATCTCGAGTTCCCACATCTAAGACCAAACATCATCTGAAAGTTCTTCAGCTCCACTCCCCTCTGCTCTTGAGACAAAGGATTCACCTGGTTCAGCCATTTGACATCCTTATTTTTGAGTCAACAAACCGTTATGTGACCCACTCCATCTTATGCATCAAGCTAGACTTTAATAGCCTTTGCATGAGTTTGACTTCCTCTCCTTATGCTGCTTTACTAGGAATCAACAATTAGAAAGCACCAGCTTCTTTCATTTTTAATATTTAAGGTATGTGGGACATTTTATAATGAGTGCATATATTTCAAATGTGTGAAGAAATAGACCCCTCTAAGCCTTAAGGTCTGCATTTCTCCCTGAACTGGATATGAATCATTAAGATATGATTCCAATTTTAAGTAAATTTTATATATAATAGAAAAACTCTGAAGATACATGTTGCAATGCTGTATAGCCAGGCTGTCTGGAGATGCAGTTGAGCTATAAATGGGATGTTTTGGGGCTATAAGTCTGGGTCATTTTGACATCCATGTCATCTTTTTCCCTACCTCAGACTGACCCAGTTTAATAGCTATTATCTCAAGAAGACAGAAAATCAAGTTTTAGTGCTGGTTATCATATTGCATTTGTAGCTTAAATGCAGAAACTTAAGAGAATATGAACTGCTAAAATCAAGCTGGAGTTGAAAGGGAGCAAGAAAAGTGATCACAGTAAACTAACACTAAATCAGTGGTCACAATAAACTAGTACTTAATCATGGCTTCAGGTAGTTTACTGGGTGTTTAAGCCCACAGTGCTGCTGCTGTTTGTTTTCTGAAAAAACAAAACAGTTAACTTCTAAAAGAGGGGGGTTCTGAGTATTTAAAACTCCTTTTCTTCATATCAAAAGGGTGATGCTAAAGTAAAAGTAATACTGGGAATAAGAGAAGCTACCTGCGTATTTCTTAGTTCCTAAGGATACTGACATGAATCAGGTCATTATTGTTCTGACATAAATGATGGCCTCTCTTAGTCATCACAAGTCAGCATTTCACTGTTTTTTTTTCCAGAAAGGAGCTGAAGAGTGTATCAACCTTTGCAGTCTGCCCACTCTTCCTGTAATTGATTTCAAAAGGGCACATTATGATTTTTTCTATTAACTTCCTGGGCAATTATCAGACGAGCAAAGATCAGTAAATACTAGGGCTCATCTAAGCGAGGAAACCTAAACAAATATGGGAAAGCAAGAGCTGTTCTTATTCTGTAACGTGTTGTCTACATGGTAGAGCTTGTTACCCAACTATATTTATGAGGAGATTTATTCCTCCCCATCTCCTCTTAGCAATGACCAACACTTGAGCATCATATAACTGAATCATAGCTCTGTAATGCCCATGGATTTTGTCACGCCTTTGTGACAAAATAGGAATAAAATAATGTTACAGGACCAAGAAAGAAGGAGGGTCCGTAATACACCACTCTGTGGGGTGCCAAGTGCCCTGGGATGCCTAAGAAGGACTCCTGAATATCAAGAGAGGAAGTGTGAGGACAGTAGATGGGATTTTACTATAAATGATCTTTTATCATTAAACTCAAAGACTGTGTTTCCCAAGGACCTAGAATGTCCTCCTGATGGAAATTACCACCTTTTTACATCATAAATAACTATTCTCCAAGGAGAGGAGGTTTGAGGAGGTGGAGATCACCCAAGGGTGGCGGCTTCCTCCATGGCTTGGTCCTGCTGGCCACTCTCTTTGCCTTGCATATACTGCATATATACTTTGCAAGCCTACTGCATAAACAGCTGTATCCAGCTGTTTATTTTTTGTTTGCTTCCAGTAAAAAGGGAAAGATACTTAACGTTTCTTTGCCATTCTTTGTACAGCATTTCTGCCCACTGATTTGACTGTGGAGTCTGGACTCTGGATAAAAGTGGGCTATTTCAGACTTCTGTTTCGGCCCTTCACAGAATCAGGAGGAAAACAAGAGACCCCCAAGTCCCAAATCTGTCGCCTGCTGGCAACCGGCATATGAACTAGTTTAGCTTTGAAATCTCCCATATATTTATTTAATGCAAAAGGAATGAAATAGGACCGACTCAGTCCTTTTAAATTACTGTGACGGCTGGCAGTGAAAAAGCTGATTATATGTTTTGCTGAAGAGATAAAGCTCGTCAAAGGAACTCAAGACAGAACTATCGTAAATACACATCTGAATTCTTTATAAACTTTCTCTTCATCAGAAAGCTTGTTTTCATGATAAATTGACTGATTAAAGAAGTAGCATTGCTCTATGTGCCAACCAAAACTGGAGGAATACAGTGAGTCTCTTTGAAATGAAAATTCACTCGGTCACGCACAACTATGAATAGCAAAGTTCACTATTTTCCTGCACACAGTGGGATAGATGAATAGAATCCATTGTATTCCATGGCCAGTGTCCTGGGGACATTTGGGAGGGGCTTGTGTCATCTCTGAACTTCCAGTGTCCTTTACAAAGGATCCCAGGTGCTGTTTTGGGTTCTTTTTCTTTCCTTTTTTTTTTTTTTTGTTCTGCCTACCAGTACAGCAAAAACACAGGAGACATAAGGCTGTGCATGCTCCATACACGGTCACTGATAGGTACAGGTGTCTCAAGCAGTTATTTAATATTTTGCTTTTATCTTCAATGCTGAGCTAGTAATATCTGCCATTGTAAAAATATAATGAAATCTCATAAATGAAAAATCTGACTGATTTTTCCAAAAATATGAAAAATGCAGTCTGGTTAAACTGGTTATATAAATGCGTTACTTTTTTTTGTTACTTCTAAAATTTTGATTTTTAAAAAATCTCCTTGGAACTTCAAATGCTACAAAGTCAGGACTTGGTGCATGTTTTGGTGTTTCTTAGGAAGTTGAGGGTTTTAATTAAGTAAATTTGATTTACTTTACAAATTATCTGTTGTAATTTAAAGAACAATAACTCAGATACATAGCAGGTCATACACAGTAACAAAAATTTAGTAGGCAGAAAACTATATTCTAATTAGGATCTGCTAAACTAAGTGAGTTTTACCCGAAGTACCTTGTTTGATGTAACTGATGCACCCTTCCGAGTGGGCACTAAATGTTGTGGGAAGATCGGTGCTGGAGTGTGCCAGGAACGAGCTGTGCATGAAATGGAGCAGATGCTTTGCCCACTTCTTATGGGAGGCTGTGCCAAGTCCTGTAACTACTGACTTGGGAGTGGGTTATTGGAAATCTGAAGAGGGCATCCAACTTATGGCAGAAATGACATACTTGAGTATTGGAAATATTTATCTGCGTAAGTATCTGGAGTATTTACTTTCCAAGACAAGGACATAAATCCCATTTCAAAGCCTTACTGGTAGTCTTTGTACTCCGTAGAGTGGAGATCCCCTCCAAATTTATAAATGCCCAGGTCAGCAGCTGAAGCAAGCTGCTCTTCGTGGGGTTTTACTCTTGGTTTAATACATTTCACAGAATTTGTTTTTCACTTTAATTTTAAGCAGTACTGTTCAAATTTTTATAAAAATTTCCAGAAACTTTTTGGGACCAGTCTTAAATCATGGCCATGAAAAAAAAAGATATGTACCACTGTGTTTTAAAACAGGAGTTTGCTAAGAGTTCCTTGAATTTCTGTCCCTCTTGTTTTCTTTGCCATGTGTTCTGTAGCAGCTAATGGCAAGATTGTGAAAAACAGTTTTTTCTTTTTTTTCTTTAAGCCTTCAATGTTGACCCATTTCTGCTTCCATTATACTAATTGTGAAACTTCTGTTAGCTTCTGTTACATCACGGTTAGACTGACCCTACAAACCCTATATATTTGTAAATTCCAGCGTAACCCTATGTAAGACTTTTATAAGGATTTAGAAACTAATACTGCATTGCAGATCTACCTGTCAACATTATGTTCACACAAGTCACAGAGATCAATATTTCCACTGAAATATTGTTAAAGCAGGTTGCCTACATTTAGTTTCCAGAGTGATAGGAATCTGTATTTTCTAGCTCTCACTCTTATCTCACCTTCTCATTTATTCCTTCTTTTCCTCTCTCATTTTTTTGTTTCATATTCAAATGAGAAATCCATTTTATAATTCTTGGACTGCCAAGCAGTCTCTGGAGACTTTCTTTCTCTTTGAACTACTGACAGAATTGTAGAGCATGTGAAAGTCCCCAAACACATTTAGATTAATGAATTTCTTGGCAGCAGGAGTTCTGGGATTTTCAGTACTGTGTATCTACAAGAACATTTTATTGGTTTCCATATTTAAAAATGACAAGCAACTGTAAATAATCAAAAACACAAAATTTGTTACAGAGACATTGCTTGCTTTTCCATAAGAAATGCAGGAAAAGAGAAGGACGCCATTTTTTAAGGATATTTCAGGCTTGTTTGCAAAACATTTCATTAAGCACTTAAACTTTCCAGCAGTTATTTTTTCTTCCAAATGACTATGACTTCCATGACTGAACTATTACACATTGTAAGGTTAACTACTTAATGTTAGGGCATGCCTAGGAGAATGACATTATCCTGATTCACAGAGCTAGACCGTGACATTATCTAGACTCATAGTATGTAATTAGTAGCTGCTAAACTTTTTGCATGTATTTTAGAAAATAACCATCTTTACAAATCAGGTGTGTTACAACATGCTTTCGAATTTAACAGGAGAGGTGCAGCCTGAGCTGGAAACGGCAGTGGTTAGGCACGTTTAATTGACCACTCTGTCTACTGCTAATCACGGCCCTGCTGTTTCTAGGAAACTGCAGAAGTCCTCAGCTGGCTGCAGAAGGGAACAGTAACGGTTTACTCCATCTGCCAGTTTGTCACCAGGAAAGCAGTGTTTTTAAATACTTTTTCCTCCATTGTTTATCAACTTCTAATGTGCCAGGGAGTCAATCTAGGAGGATGTGAAAGCCTTTTAAAAGCCTTTTAAAATGCAATGGCTTATATTTCAGTGGTGGAATCAAGATGTTTAAAGACTTGATTGTTGCATTTTATTTCTTGTGGGTCATGCCAAAAGACATTAGTATCCACCCATTCATTTGTTATCCAGGATAATTTCAAGCAATAAGTCTCTTCAGTAGGAAAGGGGAAACAGAATTTGAGATGAACTGACTCAATTTTCCTCTTAGTTTATGATAATATTTTTGTATTTTATGCATATAATGATGAATTTGCATGGCCTGTTGGGTTTCTGTGAATAACTCACAACATTTCTAATGGTAGCTGATGATAGTTACAATTATAGATGGGGAGAACGAGTCACAAAGACTTCAAGCTCCTCTCTGCAGCAGTGGGCTTTCACTCTGCGTGATTGGAGTCTTTAGGTGCAGCCTAAGATGTGTAGGGGGCTGCGACCGGGCATTTCAACTCATAGTACTGACGGTCACGTCCCGTACCTGAAAATCTGTGCTCAACAGGAAAGAGCCACACAAATTGTGGGATTTTGTGCTAACCTGGGAAAAGGTCACATTTTGTTCTGAACCCTCTACAAGGCATTATTGCCTATTTTTTTCCCATTTTTTTTCCATGTTGCCCTCTTCCCCTCAGTTAGGATCTCTTCCATGCAGGGGCTTCCAGGGGCTTGGGAGATTGGCCAGCACTGACAAGGAAGCAACAAGTTTATCTGCACAGCCCCTCACCAGGTAACAACCCCAGGGATGCTTCGGCAGCAATCTGAAGATCCCTGTGGGTCAATCTACTCTTAAACTGTGTTGTACAGAAGAAACGGATTTTGTTGTTCCTTCAGTGCCTGGGTTGAAGAGATATGTAAACATTTAGAACTGTCAGATGGCAGTTCATGTTGCACAAAACAAATAGTTTTAGTGTTGCGAATGAGAATTATCTTTAGAAAGGTGTCATTAGAAAGTTGGTAATGGTACTTAAATAAGAATTTTAAATATTAGAGCAGCAGAAATGTGCCTTTCTGCTTATCATATCTTGGACCCTGTAATACACTAATACTTTTTTTGCATGTGTGCATGGGTTGAATAAACAGGAAAAAACAGTTTAACTTCATACTTCTCCCTTAAAACTATCCTCAGTTCTCTTCAATGAAACAAGGGGTACTTCTGCTGGTTTGGATGATCTATTAAAAAAGTTTGCATCCAAATGAAATTTTTAGAGTCTTTTTGGAAAAAAAAAAAATCCTGTGAGCAACTTATAATTAGAGAATCCCAGAGGGGTCTTTGAGGTCTCCATTAAATGACTCTTGAAGGATTCACAGGAAGAGCCGCTCTTCCTCTTGCTCAGTAGCATGCTAGCAACAAGGGACAAGATGCTGCATTCCTCATGGGATGGCCTGTTTTCCAGAGAAGCCTAAAGCTTTTCAAAGAGCTCTAGCAGGAGCCCTTGAATGACTAATCCCTGAAACCCAAAAGGTTTCAGTTGTGAGATCTTAGATTGAGCAGAAGAAGCGGACTTATGCGCCGCATGACTGGCATCCTCGGCCCTTGAGAGATCCGTGTTAGTCCATGTAGCGGAGGACAAGGATTTGGTTCCTTCAGAAGCAATAGTGGGCCTGGGGTGTTGACAGAATTAAAACTGCATTACATGTTCAGTTGCTAAAATTCAGGCAGTTGGCTTTGCTCAACTCGGCCATCGCCGTGAATACTAAATTAAGCTTTCAAGCAGCATTGTTACTCAGCACTGTTATATTTTCATTTTTATTTCTTTTCCATTCACTTTTGGGTTAGTTTTTCAATTTTTTGTTAAGAAAACTTGCACTTCTGCTGACACAGAATTATTTGACAGCTGGTTCCACAGTTCGTGTCAGGTGGAATCTTTTCTTTCTTTCTTTATATGTGAAAAAATTATCATTGTTTCCTTTCACTGAATGTTACCTTCTCTTATTTTGTGGAAAGGAATTAGTAATTTCAGACTGATTCTTCCATGCCACAATGTATGGAATATGTAATTTTTCCCTTTTATAATTATTCTTTCTAAATAAAACAGAGCTGATCCATTTGATCTCTTTATGGGTGATTTTTCCTGTATTATCAGTGACTCTGCCTCTTCATGAACTCCTTTTAGCTCTCAATACCCTTTTGAGATGGGCTGATACTGCTGCAGTTACGTTATAGATGAGGCTGTACTCTTGGTTTGCTATAGACTTTATGCTTATTTTCACAAAGACTTTTAAACACTTCTACTGTGTCTTTGGGGAAGGGGGTAAGTAGCACCTAATGGGAAGCATGTATTTCTATTCCTTGATTTGTAAGATGTATATTCTTATAATTTCTTTCTTGTAAGATTAAAGTGGGAAGGAAAAGATGATTAATGCACAGGGCTGGGACCTGAGAAAAGGACTTGTTGATCATGTCATAGAGAAAATCACAAAAGGCAGAATTTAACCAACTTCATATTTACCATAGCAACAAATTTGGCCATTTGCTTATGAAACCCTTTTCTCATGAGTAACATAGCAACGTATAGACACTTGAGTATTCTAATTGTATATGAGATTATATATGTACATGAGTATATATGTAATGTTCGGTGCTGTGCCCTCTAATGAATAGGATCCATTCTTTTTAGTGGGATTGGGTTGATTGCATGGTCCGATTTCACCTGATGATTAGATCTTGAGTGTACCCTAGTATTAGCAGATAGGGAGAAATAGTAAATAAAAACTCAATACCAAAACAGGAAATGGAGGATTTTAGTGACAAGGATGGAACTATTTATACTGGATAAAATGAATGACTGAAGCAAAAAACCCCCAAAATCCATTATTTTACCTGTCAGAAATACCAGAGACTATTTCACAGGTACAGAAACATCTTAACTGGAAAGAAAACAGTGATGGCATAAATAGCACTATCTGGCAGCACATAATCCCTGGATTAAGGTTAACCAGCACAGACTGAAGAGTGATAAATAGGTACGGCTCTGCGCTTGCTCAACAGTTACTTATGTCCTTTTTGTGTTGCACTCTTCCTGGCTTAGATTTGCCCCAGTGAGAGTCCCGAGGACTATCCCAAAGCATACTCAAAACTATGCAAAGCATATCATTAGCATCATCTTTGATTAAAGCCTTTCTAACAGAAAAATGCACATAAAATGGAAGCTAGTAGAGAAAGAAGAGCTAGTTATGAAGAGCTGTGTTTTTCCTTTTAGTTATATGATATTTCTGCTAATTTAATTCAGATATTTATGCTATCACATTTCTGGAATTAGAGCCTAGAATGTTGACTTTTTAAAAAATATATCCTGCACACGTCTCTAAGGCTTCTCTTGTGTGTTCTTTATGTCTGAGGTCCTGGTAATGTGACTAATGAGCAGTTGGGAGCCTTGGATTGTGTGTTTCCAGTGAGGTGTGAACTACCCCTTTTACGAGTTAGGTTACTGCACTTGCTGCAGAGAGTCCAAGATGAACAATCAAAACAACTGCTGCCTAAGATTCTTCAGATCGTTGGGAGCAACAGCTGTTTATTAAGAATGTTTTCGCAATTGCAGTTTAATGCAGCCATAGTGGGCTAAGCTTAAACTGACTGTAGAGAGAATGTTAAAAATAAGGATTGGTTTATATATTTGCCTTTAAGCTTCCTAAACAAGATATTTGCTTATAATTTTGAGGCAACTGTTACATCAGAATCTAATGGTGTTAGTGTTAATTGCACTGCATAGTGTTTATTCTGATATACTCTATTTTCAGGCAATATCTTTTCTCTGCCTTTGGCAAATAGCTGAATAAAAGTGACTATTACTTGTTGAGCTGGAGTTTAGAAAGAAACCCAGATCTGCCTCTCTGGGAGAGGCCTGCAGCTTCTCTGGGGCCCGGGACCGGTGAGAGGAGCCGCGATGCCGGCTGCGTGGTGCGGCCCAGCCCTGCACCGCTGTCGTGTTGCTCTCACACGTGCTCTTCCTTTCTTTCTGCAGGGGAGCCAGAATTTAAATATGTTGGGAATATGCACGGGAATGAAGCTGTTGGACGGGAATTGCTCATCTTCTTGGCTCAATACCTGTGCAATGAATACCAGAAAGGAAACGAAACTATTATCAACCTGGTCCACAGCACCCGTATCCACATCATGCCGTCTTTGAATCCGGATGGCTTTGAGAAGGCAGCATCCCAGGTTTGTGAGGTTACTGACTGTAAGAACGGTTTTCGACACCTCTATCTTGAGCTAATGATTTTGTAAATACAGGGGCTTTCACCAGTGTTATGGTGATTATCAAGCGGCACAACGTAACTCCAGTATTTTCTAATAGGAGCGTAGCCTTGCTTTATTTAACAGTGTGGTTTCTGTACTTGGGCGAGTAGTATGAAAGGTTTTCAACAAATAGACATTGTTTTTTAAAACAAATTCACTGTATTTTAAAATATTACATTTCCCCCTGTACATATTCTTTCATCTAAATTCACGCTCTGAAATTATTCTGAAACAATATATTGTATTACTAATTGTATTACATCATTTTTCAAACATGGCAGGGATATTTCCATTAAAAATATTCTCATATAAATGAGTTTATGCAATTTCTTCACATCCTTCAGGGCTGTGACCTAAACCAAACAAACTTTGTGAACCATTAAAAAAAAAAGTAAGTTTTAGGCATGAGGTACTCTTAATTAAGCTGTTATTTAGAAAAATTTAACATGTCATTTAGGATTAAAACCAATCAAGAAACCTGTGTTGTTACTGAACATTTAGAAAATAGAGGTCGAGTAGGACTTTGTTATATATATATTTTTATTATGTTTTTATGCAGTAAATAAAAATGAGTTTTCTTGTTTTACAAGATACATGGACTCTTTTTATTAATATGAAAATGCTGAATATTTTTCTGCAGCTTTCTATTTATAATT
>JAWLRI010000924.1:948176-961721 GCA_034781795.1 Crypturellus tataupa | reverse complement strand
CAGGCATTTAAATAATACTTGTGCTTGGACACTTCCACTTCCAATGTCCCTCTTTAGCTGCAGGAGTGCTGAAAAAGAGAACTAGTAGTAATGACCCTGTCCATAATGTCCCAAAGTGTCTTTTCTTCCATGTGCCACAAAACCTCTGACCTTAAAAATGCAGAATCTTTCATGGAGGGGGTACAGCACAAGTTCAGAGTTTAAGTTTTTGGTTACCTGAAGCAAAGAAAATGTGTGATGCTTTATTTATACAGCATTTACAGAAGAATCCTTTTAGAGAGACAGAAGAAAAGGGCTGACAGGAATAAGGAAGATGCTGAGCAAGGCGTACAGCCCCTTTTCCTTAGCTTCATAATTACTTTTATGTATACTTGCTTGGAGCTGATGTTTGCTGCTTCTTTACAGCCAAGGATGGTGATTACTGGAGGTTGCTCGTGCCTGGAAATTACAAACTTACAGCTTCAGCACCAGGTTACCTAGCAATAACTAAGAAAGTAGCTGTTCCCTTTAGCCCTGCGGTTGTGGTAAGTGCTCACATGTGTGTTGGTTGATATTTTCTTATTAAAAAAAGTCTCTTTTTTTTTTTTCTTCTTTTATGGTATATATTCTGAAACTACACTGCTGCTCATGGTAAATTCCAGTGTATGCTAATTTAGAAAACAGTCTGGAAAACTACTCATTAGGTAAACCACTAAGAATACTCTTGATTTTAAACTCTTATTTCATCTGCTACTGGTCTTGTGATGATATAAAGAATGATAATGTTGAGATAATTGTATTTGTTTTTATTTATATATTAATAGAAAATCAATTAGAAATTACAGAATTCATCTACATAATGCGACACAATTAAGAAATGTTGAGGTTTTTGTTGCGACTTGATGTTTTTAATCTAAATTGTCAGGTGACTAGCTGGATAGCTTAAAAACTGTGTGCAACTCTGTGCAGAAGGATAGTGAGGAAGCTCTCTACTACATGGATACTCAATATTTTGATGAACAAGATGCCATATTTAAGAGTTCAGAAACATTCTCAGTTTGTTTTGATATGCTTGGAAATCTGCATTTGCTGGGTGTTAGACAGCAACACCCTGATGGTACATTTTCGTACATGCTAAAAGATTTAGGCTATTACTCAATTACCTAGGCCCCTATTTTTTGAAGTGTTTATACAAGTTAAGGACAGGACAGACATTTGGCTTCTGTATTAAATCAATATTTGGGGGAGAGAAAAAAAAAAGCCTAAAATGAAAGTTAACTTCCCTAGCTCCTTGTCCATGTTAAATACCTTCTTTCAATAAAAGACTCTTAAAAACTTACATCTTCCTGTCTTACATATGCTTACCAGTGTTTTTGATTTTTTCTGTTACTCAGGTTGATTTTGAACTGGAGTCATTATCTGAAAGAAAAGAAGAGGAGAAAGAAGAGTTGATGGAGTGGTGGAAGATGATGTCAGAAACACTAAATTTTTAAATGAAAATTCTGGCTTTCCAGCTTTTAATCAATCTATTCTATGTTGACTTAGTATAATGTACCGTGGAAAGTCCCTATATTTTAGATATTGTGCACTTCACGACAATTAACTTTGATTTTTTCAGACATCTTTTTATTAATATGATTAAAAATTATTATTAGACTCCTAGCTAGATAAATAAGTTATTATTTTTCTTTCATATTGTTATAGAAAATTTACTCTTCTATACAATGCAGAAAAAAGTGAGCGAATGTCTCTGCAACATATACAGAAGTACAATCTCCTGTGTGTCATTTGCAAGTTCAGGATGTTAACTCTTGATTTAAAAAAAAGAAATATGCTGTAGTCAGTTCCCAATATTGCCAGAAATATTTGACAGTGCATAGTAGTAGACAGTGCTCCTTAATGAATTATGTAATGAATGTTACTGAAAAGACTTATAATTATAACAGTGTGGTGGTGTAATAATGTTTCACAAGGATTAAAATTCAGTATAACATTTTGTATGTCTCTGGTGTTGGGACTATTTAAATATGTAAGAAACATAAGCTTCTGACTTCGTGTTAGTAAGTGGAAAGAATCTGCATAAGCTCTTTCATTAAAAGATGGCATGAAATGAACCAAGGGACTAATAGACCCTTATTCCTTAATCTGCTAATAATATTTCAAGGATACCTTTTAGTTATTTTTCATTACTTATCAACCAAATTAAAAATTCTGAACAGATGAAGAAGAAAAGTTTGTGCATTTTGTTGCTATGCTGCTTGTATTCATATTGGACAGCAAGAAAAAACATTGTTTTGGGTGATGTCTGTTCCATCTAACTATTTTTCAACAATCTTTAAATGTGTTAATGTTGTCTAGATGTGCAGCTGAAAGTTCACATACTTGCTGAGAACTACCAAAACTTCACTGTTTAGAAAATGAACAAGAAAACAGACTGATGACAGGCATGTAGCCACACAAGGCAAGAATGGGTTTGTTTTCAACTCTGTTTCTTCTGCTGGATAGTCATATTTAACACTATAAACAAGATAGAAAAGCGGAAATTTCATCAGTATAGAGAAATTTTTCTGAGGCAGTCAAAGCTAAAAAAAAAAAAAAAGGCAATTCCAATTCTCCAGATTTAAAACAATCTTTAAGCCTCCCTTTTAAAAACACTTTAGAATTTACCTTCTTTAGAACTTTGTCTCACACATGCAGAAGTTGAAGCATGTACAGAACTGTCAAATCTTTGGTGGGTGCAAATTTGATATAATTCTTTTGAAATCACTGCCATTATGCTACCTTATAGTAGCTAAGCACATGTTTGAAAGCTTAGGCATTGTTGCTGGTCTATTTTATTTCAAGATCAGATATTTGATTTTGACAGCAGTGCTAAGACACAGAGGAAGGAAATCTGTGTTTAAATTGGCATACGATGTTAGTTAATGTTGTAGGAGCTAGGTACCATTCAGAACCAATCAACAACACATCATTATGCTCCCACCTTAGATGAAAAGATCCCATGTTTAGGAATAGGATCCAAATTTACCTTCTTCGGGTATGTAAAAATCTATTGAAAATACTCCTATTTTATGATTTTGGAATTCTTTAATAGGAATAGAACTCGAACTTTTATACTGAAAAGATCAAGGTGCCCAGTTATGCACACTCAGTTATTTGTTACAAGGCAACTTGAAAGAGCTGGATACAAAACGCACTCTTGTCTGCTGGGAAGTAACAATGCTCTTTTCAACTGAACCGGATAAAATCAAGACAAATAGTATTAAAAATAACCAAAAAGGAGACTGCTGGCATGTGGGTAAATGGCTACAGGAGAGTTTCTGTCCTGCAAAATGGCGTAATTTGGCAAGTGTATATTTGTACAGATCACCCTCCTCTCCAGACTTTTAATTTCAGTCCAAGCAATATTATTACATGGTGCAACTCTTGTCATGCATCCACCCCCTGTATGGTAGATATTCTGGCCTACGTACTGCAGGCATTACATTGAACTGATCTCAAAACAGATTTCTAATCCTTATATTACATGCATAAGATCCTCCAGCCTACTATTTCATGCACTAGCAGCTACATGCAGTGTCCCATAAATGATCTACTGGTTTTTCTTTGGAAAATCCTAGTAGCTTGCTCTTACCATGGTGAGACAGGTTACAGCAATCAAATGCTACAACACCAGAACCACTGCCACTGTTCTCGCTGTGCGTAAACATTTCTAAGAAGACTGTAGCCAGGACTCCTAGTAAATGATTCATTATGTAGCTTTTCTAGCTTACTTGAACTGTGTTGTAGGACTTTGTATGTCTCAATAGAAGATTCAAGTGTTGTGTGGTTGCTGAGCATTTCGTTAAAAAGGCACGTGATATACTATTGTACAATAAATCTACAGGTTTATTTTAAAATGTAAAATGTGTGAATAATTTACAGGTTCAAAACACTTTTTGGCTGTGCAGGTCTGCAGAGTATGCCATAATCCTCCTTGGTGAGATGCGTATGCCAATGAATTTGTTAGGTGAACTGAGAGCAATTCACAGCATTTAGTTTTATACCAGAACATTTGGATTATGCTTTTAGACTATGTTTCCTTACATTTTTCCCTCATGCAGGTTTTCAAGTCCACATGGATAGGTATGAGATGTTCTATATCCATACAGCATTAGTGAGGACAGCATATACTCATGAGTCTTTACTTTTTATTCTTTTTTCCACATTAATCCTTAGGATTCGAAAGAATAGTTTAAGAATGTGTGGTCCGACACATTCTTATAATTCGAACTCCAGTGGCCAGGACCATCATGAAGTGCATAAAATAAAAGCACGGCATCTGGAATGTGTTTCCTTTTTTCTAGGCGGTGGCGTTCACCACGACACATCTGAACTGAAGCATGCTCAGGCCTGTTTCTGAGCAGACAATTAACATCAATTAAAATGGACATTACAACTAAAAGTGGCGCACAAAAAGTGGGGGAGAGAGAATTGCTACCAATTTCTTATTTTGTGATATTTTATCAGTTCTGACATCGGAAAAATAGCCCGTTACAAGGAAGAGGATTCAGAGAAGGGTGACATGTTTCCTACTTGTAGCTCGAAGGCACTGCCAGACCCAGAAG
Source organism: Crypturellus tataupa (assembly GCA_034781795.1). Taxonomy (NCBI): domain Eukaryota; kingdom Metazoa; phylum Chordata; class Aves; order Tinamiformes; family Tinamidae; genus Crypturellus; species Crypturellus tataupa. The sequence goes on along the minus strand of JAWLRI010000924.1, from coordinate 957,135 downwards.
CATCACTCCCCTTGTTCGTTTTGTCTCTCTGAATCTTGCAAAGGGCCAATATTGATCATCCTCTTGAAGGTTACTGTAATTACTGCAGTTGTCTGTTATATAGAGTTACGCATGCTGGGAATAACTTGCTGCTGCTGCTGTGACTCAGAAGGCATCTGAGCCATCATCTGAAGCCATCAACATGGTCTCTGTTCCAGTGTCTGACTTCTATAATTAAACCAGAAGAGAAACACACCCAAGACATTTTATGAATGTCATGGTATAAAAGCCCAGTGGGATTCTTTGTCTCTTGGCTTCTGAGGGTTTGGAGTGAGCTTGTGTTAAGTTTCCAATTTTAAAGTCTGCTCTAGGAGGAGAAGAAAGAGAAAACTGAGAAGCTGATGTAACTCTATGCCTCCAGGAGCTAAGGTTTTAAGCAATATAGGAGGTTTTGGAATAGGCACTATAAAAAATGAAAGCTCTAGAAACAACTGCTGTTTACTTTTACTAACAATGACAATGGGAGCTATAATAATTAAGTTAAATAGTCTTGCAGGATTGATCTTTTCTCTTTTGTTTTGCCTCTCTGAGTCTTAGCTATTATATGTCATCAATGGCTTAAACATGGCTTTAATTAGGCTTTATTTTATCATAAAGCTGAATTAATGGTTGAGACTTGTATGTTATTTTATCTTTGTCCTACTTCATATTAAGTTAAGCCACCACAGATTTTTATAATCATGCATCCCTCTGTGCAACAGTGGAAACTGTCAATGATGGAAGCTGAAGAGTTTGGCTTCTGCACTGGGAATGTTGAGGGAATTTGGCATCTGGGATTACGCTGGAAGCTTCTTAGTATTGTGAAATAAGTAAAGTTTCTAGATTTTTATGCTAATCATTCTTCAGTAAAGGTCTGAGCAAGATTATGAGCCTAAGGGGAGTGCAATACGTCTGTGGCTTTAAGGCTTTAGCTAAAGCTGCTCTGGAAAGATTCCCACGGACATCACTGGGGTTTTTATCAGAACTTCAGTCTGCGACCTGATTAATGGGAGCTATCTGTAGTCAAGGTTGCTCATTTTGGATTAGCAGTACTTTCAAGAAGGAAAAAATACAAAATAATAAACAAGGAATTAAGTTAATTTTCACAAAGTGAAATAACCCATGTTTAATGGTTATTGCAAGAGAAAAAGTAGAAATAATGGAGATTAACATGACTAGTGGCACACCACTGCTCAGTTAACCTCTGAAGCTCTGTTCACTAGAAGGTAGGAGGACAAACCAGGGGACGTTTTTGTTGCATTCACCACAAAGGACGTGATCAGGCCATAACCAGAGACAATGCTGAACTAGATGAGCTTCTGCCTGGGTGATGGCAGGGTAACAGTAAAGGAGATAACACCATTGCGATGCCTGCCAATAGTCCGAGATTCTCCAGTCTTCTGAGGCGTGTGCTCTGGTATCCAAGTGTGCAGTCAGCATCCCCCTTGCACATTCCAACACCTCTAGCTCAAAAGGTAAATTAAACACATTTCAGAAACTATGGACGAGATTCAAGAAAGGACTTGGCAGCCAAGAGCAATACAATATTACAGTTTGTCTTGCCTCCCTTCAGCTCACTAAATAGCTGCTCATGGGATTTTCCTTGGCTGCCTGTAGCTCCCTCACAGGGAGTGTCAGAAACTAACTCAGACTGAGCAGCTCAAGGCTCGCGCCAAGACCCGTCAGGACCAGCTTGCAGGGCACTCTTGTATCCAAAGGCCCTATGGTTACATTCGCACCATGTGGCAGGTGCCCTCTGGCATGTCCTGATGTCCTGGCATCCCAAGTCCTCAGTTATCCAGGATGGGGACTTGACTGGAGCAATGCAACGCTCATTTCCGGCCTGTGTGCCGTGGTGCCTTCCCATGGAGGTAGACGTCTGCTGCACCTACTCGCTGGTGTAGGAGGGAGGATCTGGCTATGCCCCTGGCTCTGCATCAGACTGCGGCAGGCATCCAGGCTTGGAGGTTGGGAAGTGCTTCTGGATCCCGAAGGTTAGGCTTGGTCTCAGAAACCCAGTCTGAAAAGGAAAAGCAGCAAACCTAGTACTTATCTCCCCTTCTCCCCTTCAGAGCCCAATAATTTATTTTAAGGTGCATTTTGATTGTGAGGTTTATCCTTATGTACACACAGATCAGCTTTGTGTATTCAAGGGCCCGGAATGCTTTTTAGTTTCCAGAAGCGTTAGATAAGACAGCAGCAGCCCTGGGAGCAGGACGGTGCTGGAATGGGACTGTGCTCCACAGCAGTGGTTGTCGTGTGGTAGACGAGAAGTAATAGCTGTGATCCTGGTGGTATTAGGTATTAATGACTATAATGAAATTTGTGCGGAGGCAGTCTGAAGAACAGCAGCTCTTGCACATGTTTTTGTAATCATGGGGCCCATAAAGGTCTTATCCACAAAGAAAATATTTCAGCGTCTCAAATTTTAGCTTTTGGGTGCACTGCATGAATATATGTAAATGCACAGGGAACTAAGGGGCAGCGCTTGAATCTGCAGCATCTTTTCCAGGCTATTCAAAGCACCAAGCTGCTCAGAAACCCTTGACCTCGAAGGGAACATGGCTTTATGGATCACATCTAAATCAGACGTGTGAGTTCCAGGCAGCTCCTTGGGTGATGAGGCCAGGGAGCTCCAGAGGGCAGGGGGCAAAGCAGGTACCCCACAGAGAAGAGCCCTGGTAGCCAGCTTAGCAAACAGGCAGGGAAAGCTGGGGAAGCCCCTGCCCCCTGGAATGTTTTAAAGTAAGAGGCATATACTGCCAATGAAGGCAGTGACCCTGTGGCAATGCCCAAGGGCGCTCCTGTCTCAGCATGGTGGTGCCTCTGCCCTGGCCTGATGCTCTTGTCTCCCTTTCATCCCATAGACTTGACTCTCTCAGTGAATTTTTGCAAAAAAGATTTCTGAAGGGAATTATTTCTTGTGTCTTCTTCAGGAAACTGTAAGACTAAATGAGAATAAGCTTGTTTTGAGCTTTATTACATGACACATGATACATTCTTATCCAAATAAAGCCACATTCTGTCCCTTGCTTTCTAGCTCCACACTGCCGAATTGACAAGCCTGCACATCAGAGGCCTCTTTGAGTGGATGGTAATGTGCAAGATGTTAAACATTTGCAGAATCTTCTGCTGGTTCTCGTAGTGTCTCAAAAGCTAGACATAGCTTGCAGGGGATTTCCACCGCAAAGAAATAAGACTCAGAGGATGTTCTGAATTAAGTCAGTGAATATCTGTTGGCCTGTGTACTGGATGGCATTATGAGATGCCAAAATAAATTCAAATTAATCTGGAAAGTATTTGGTAATATTAGTTGTAGGATTACATAAGTTGATTGGAAATTATATATATAAAAGAAACTTAGAGAAATATTTGCTTGGAAAATAGAGTCTAAATGAAAAAATAAAAATTACATGTAAGACAGCTGAACAAGTGTCACAGAAAAATGAAAATTTTACCCAGTGTAACTTTGTTTCAGCACAGTAGTTAAATTTGTAGATATATTCACAGTTTCCAAATTAATGTCTCACAAACCTTATTTTAATCTTGAGAAAATTGAAACCAGGATAAAAAATAGAAAATAGAAATAAAATAATTAACAATAAAACGATTGCAAAAAGATTGCAGCAAATATTTGTCAACTGTGTTGACTTCAGATAAAACTTCTTGCTTGTTTTATAGGTCTTTAAAATTATAGAATGAAAGCTCATATTACTAATAGATAAATGATAAACTCTACTTCCATTTAAGTCATTTCCATTAAAAAATAGAGATTTTTGGGTTTAATGTTATACTTAAAAATATTTTACTGGTTGACAGTTTTCGTAAGTGTATCCACATGACTGGGGCCACAGGCTAGTAGAGAGGGTTATAACAAGATCAAAAGATTGGCAAATGAAGCTAGGCAAATTCAGAAGCAGCAGTGTTCAGTATTTGCTCAGTGATGCTTATTCAATTTTCAGTAGTTTGTGTAGCTGTATAGTCAATTTTTCATCATATAGATTTTTTTTAGCAAGACTGCTGTCTTTCTAGAAGACACATTTGGGCCGCTTGTGTTCGCTGGCTGAATCAATCCTCTGTTCTTTATGGATATGCCCTCTAAGGTGGCTGTCATATTTGGATTAATTATTCCCTGAGGTATTAGAAGACTACTCTGCCCTTACAGCTTTTGTGCCATCATTCGAAGAACAATTTTGGATGCATTAATTACCGGATTCTGGGAATTCGGCCTTGGCTTCTGTGGGTAGTATCTCTATGCCATTAAAAACATGTGGGTATTGATTTTCTGTGCATGTTTGCTTCTGGGTCCCCTTACTATCTATAGTCTGAACAGCAAACGAGCTAGATTTTAGTTTTGACTCAAAACCGAATTTTAAAACATGCCTATCATATGTCATATATCAGGGCTTGCTGAAATGCTGTAATAATGTTTGATGTTAAGATCAATGAAAATACTTAAGATGACTTTCTCTCCTGCTTCAGGCTTGCAAGGGTTTCATTTTTCCCAGAATTACTGTATTCCTAGAATTTACTAATTACATCCTGGCATACTTGCATAACATTTACAATGTCAGCAAGTTCAGTTCCCATAAGATTCAGGAAAAGTGCTTATCTTGCAAGTCTCCATTACTCTTAAATCCAGATACTTTCACTGGCGGGGAGAATGTGATGTCAAAGCTAGGAGTAATTCCTGCTGCTCCTCAGGAGTTTTCAGTTGTTCTTTCTCCATGATCTTCTTGTTTTATTGCAATGTCCCTGACTAGGAGGTGTCTGCTAAAATCCTTAAGGACCTATGTGCAATAGAAGACACAGGACTCCAGGTTAGTAGATGTCAAATAAAGAGGTCGTGGTACTGCTAAACCTGCTATCTAAAAGATGAATTCAGGATTATATTGATAATGGAAGGTTCTGTGGTCACAAAACTTTCCCTTCTTATCATTTTGAATGATCAATCTCATAATGATCAGTCTCATAACTTTGGGCCTTTGGACAGAAACTGTTGATGGAAAAGAATAGTCTTTATTTTGCATGTCCAGGCAGAACTTCCCTGAGCAATTCTTCTCCTTGAAAGTCTAAGAAACTTTTCCAGTGCTAACAAACCATCTTTATTTACAGAGAAGTGAGATTCTTCCAGCACCATCTTTTTAAAGGTTGCATTGCTACTTTTCAAGCATTCAGTTTTGCTGAAACTGTTTCTCATAGTTGGGATAGAACAATGAGCAGCTGTGTCCAGTATTCATCCAAATTTTGAAGATATGCATCCTGATGTTTAATATGGATTGATGCACTGTGAAGATGCACGTGCAGTGGGTTTTTCTTAAATAACCTTTTAAAGGAAACTTTAAGGTGATATCTCGATAAAGTAAGTTACTGCAAAGGATTGACCTTCTAAAAATGTTTCATTCTGCTTCTGGTCTCTATCAGAAGGACACTATGAAAAAGAATATGTATCATTGACTTATAGATAATCTCTTTTTTTTTCTTGGGGAGAGAGGTAAAGGGCTTCTTGAGGATGAAAGAGCACAGATGAGGCTAAAAAGTGCAAGCAAAGACTGATGAGGCAAAACTGCGGTTCAGTTCATTTTCTGTTTTCATTTATTCACAGTTCCTCATACTATTAATTCTATCAGCGTAAATAATTGCATGACAACACGCACATATTATTGACCAAATGTACACTTTGGTGGATATTACTCAAACCATAAAAAAGCAGTAAAAGTGGAAATTAAAAAAAAGATAATTAATATTTTCTTTTATAAATATACTAGCTTGAATACTTGCTGCTTTATTGTTGGGAAGTCTTAAATTAGGACCTCTTCATTCTCAGAGGCAATATCAGCTTCCTAGAGCACAGGGCAGCACGGAGGTGTACGGCTGTACTGAAGCAAACCCAAAGCAAGTCCTTCCTGACTATGGCAGGTGCTTGAGAGCTTGAAATCTGCATGCTCATGGGGACTCTGCACATACAGTCAAAGAAGATAAAAAAGCTGCAATTCCCTTTTAATCTTAAACAGCTTCTTCTCTGAGGTCACCAGACACTTGTATTACAGATTTTCACATCTGAGTGGATTATTAGGAGGGGAAAAAGTTGAAAAAGGGATTCTGTTCTATTTGTTCTCCCTCCCAGCTTATTCCTGTTCAGTTAAATAACCCATACTTCTAAGTTTGGAGGTTTAATGTCTGGGGAATCTTAGTACTTCTAAGCTGTACTTCTTCCAAAGTCAGGGTCGCAGTTACAGTTGCTGAGATCAACACGCTGTCAACACAAGCGTGTATGCTCGTGCTCTGATGTCGCCGAGATATTTCTTCAGGCTGGTGTGTTGGACATGTGCTATGGAGCTCTGGGGGGCTGAGGCTAGGCTGAAGGTCCACGGCAGCAAGAGCCGGCGTTGCCGTAGGGGAGCTAGCAGAGGCAAACCCATGTGCACCCGCTGTGGAGCGGGGCTGTGCAGCCAAGCACAGGAGTGCTGAAATACACCGAGGCAACAGCTCACATTCATTTTGCTTATTTCTACAGCTTTTCTTTCTTCCCCCTGTCTCTTTGTCATGTAGATCGTTTGCTTTCAGTGAGGCTACAAAGAGGGGATATGAATGGAAAAGACAAGATGGGAAGGAACTTTGTGGAAGAGCTGCTTGACAAGGGGGAACTTAGAGAAAAGCTAGGGCCTAGCAGAAGTGTGGGCACCACAGCAGCTTGCTTGGGCTGAGGCACAGGTGCCACTTGCAGGGTGGCCGGTGCGCAGGGACTCTGCTCCTGCACGGCTCCCCCAGCAGCAGAGAGGAGTCGCGGAGTGTGGAGGGAGGGAGCGCAGGCGCCGGTGAGCTCTGCTGCGCGCCCGGCGGAGCGGGGGGCTGGTGGTGCCGCGCGGCCGAGAAGCTGCACAGTAACTGCCCACTGGAAGTACATGATGAGGCAGCAGCCTGGTGCCGGGGTAGCCGTGGTGACAAATCACTCCTTTCCAATGAACTTTGCTTGAACTTCTCCTTATTATAAACTTGTTATAACGCCAACACGCACCTCCATCCCCAAAGTTACCCACCTCCGAGGTGCAAGTACCCCTCACTGAGCGCCGCTTGATTGACTACACCTTTAAATGAAAGCAAGAGGCTTTTTCATCAATCAGTAACACAAGTGACTCTGACTACAGTCACTCAAGCTCCACCTAAATGTAAAAGAAATATAAAAGGTGAGTTAAGGAGGGAAGAAGTTTGAGGGAAGACTCCACTGTAACTTCTGGGGACCGAACCTCCCTTCAGGAGCTGATGGACTTCCTCAGTTGATGGACTGAACACCACGGGTGTCCTTCAGGTCTGGAGGCTGCCTGAGGACACTGAGAACCCTCTCCCACCATCCGGCACGAGTGATGATTGCACCTTTGTACATCAGAGCTGACCAAGGACCCCTCGCTGGACATACAGGAGAATTTCCTGTATGGACACCCCAAATCTGCTTTCCAGATGTTGCATTTGAATAAATCAGACTATTTGTGAATTTGACATGGATCCTCTACTTGTTTTGAAGGCACTCGGATCTATAGCTGACAGACTGTTCGTGAATCTGGTGCTGCCAGAGTTGGGCCTGTAGCTACCACAGTATTTGATATTCTTAGCCCCTCTAAGCTCTGAGGTTTGGCTGGAATGCAAGGAGACTCACAGGAGATAAGGAGATTCTTACCATATTTGCCCCTGCTTCAAACCACAGCAGCCTTGTGCAGATGAAAGACCCCATCCCCTGCTATCTGGCTGCTCCCATAGGTGTTGCAAGTCCAAGGCATGTTATGTACCTCAGTTACCTACTGCTTGCCAAATGAGAGAGGCATATAAATATAGAAGATATCTTGAATTGTCCCTGCATGACCAGGGAGGACTGGCAAAGAGAATTTAGGCACCCTAAAGTAAAATGTGTCCTTTTTTAGCAAAGTCAAATATTTGGGCTTTTTACATAGGGACGGGAAATGAAAAGCAAAAAAAAAAAAAAGTAATATTGGGCAACAAACCACAGAATAAAGAAATACAGCATTGTTATTTATCTGAGGAATCAACAGTTATTTAAATATGAACTCACTTTTGTCTTTGGTCTGGAATACACTCTGAAGCCTAAAATAATAATACAAAAAAATCTTGCATTTTTCCAGAGAATGTTTTCCAATATTTTCCTTTTAAAAAATTGCAGGTCAAAAAAACCAAAAGATAAAAATCTAGTTATGCAAATCCTTCCTTGCAATGACTTTTTTTCCCGTCAAAGCTTTTAATATCTGAACTTAAAAGCTGAAAAAAGAGTCCTAGAAAAAAATGGATGTTTAATGTCTGGGAAATCTAGACATAAAATGGAGAATTATGTAAATGTGGTAAATGCCCTTTAATTAGTAGCTGATGACCAAGACTTTAAAGAGGCTCCAGACATCTGCGTTATCTGTTGTTGCCAAGACCACAGTACTAATGTGCTTTTGCTCGGGAATTCATCTGGGAATGAAGTAGAATACACCTTGTGGGTCCAACCACCCCTGCCGGGTGGCATCCTCCGTTATAGAGAAGGAACAGACACATTTTTGGTTCGGAGGTTGGGAGGTGACCCTCCTTTGAGTCTTCCCTTAATTCAGCACTGTCTGAGAGACCACCAACTCACTCAGATACTGAAGTACCTGCTCAGACCTCATCCTAAATACCTCTAGAAAGAAGTGCCCTGAAGAGGAGATGTGTCTTCCCACCTCCCACTTTGGTAAAGGGCAGGGTAACAAGGGATAGCAGCCAGATTTTATTTTCCACTCTCTATTTGGAACCATTGACTTCAGTGGAATTATTGAATTATTCTGGGTTTAAATGCCATCCTTGGGAGTAGCAAATGACCTCGTGTCCCTTTCCACCCAGCTTTTACACTTTGGCATGTGCTGCTCCTGCATGTTTCTCCCACAATTACCTGCTTCCTCTCCTGTGTGCTTTT
>JAWLRI010000924.1:892770-946231 GCA_034781795.1 Crypturellus tataupa | reverse complement strand
ATATATTTAGCTTTTGCATACCTGTACCCAGAAGTAATGTGGGGAAAGGTGGGACCGGGGTCTGGAGCTCCCCGAGGAGCCCTGCTGCTGGAAGCCCAGATTCCCTCTTGGAGGTGACCTGGGAGGCTCTGCTTTGGCTGCCTGAGTTGTGGCTCAGAGCGAGTCTGCGCTGCTAAGGCTCCTGCATGGGGCAATCAGTCCTTTGGTTGTGTGTATGTGAAGGATTGTGTCTTTTCACGGCCATGGGGTTCGATGTAATTTAGCTCTGCTACTTTTGTTTAATTAATTGCACAAAGTTGAGTGAGAAACTCTGGCATCGCTCCCTTTTTGTCAGTTTGGTCTCTCTGCAAAGCCTGGAGGAGGTGGTGTCTGTTTGGGACAAGAGCTTGTGTCCCCTCAGGAGGAGGAATGTGGGATTCAGGACATCCCTCCAGTGTGTTAAAACAGTTGAAACTCCTAAAAGCTTCAGTAGATTTACCCTGTGAAAACCACAGAATGCGACTCGGTTGAATGCCTGCTTTTAAATTGATACTTCATTTATGGTACTGAACTTCTTTGTAATACGTATTGTGCGTTTCTTGGGACTGAGCAGCCTGGAGGAAAGCCATATTTTCACAGAATAAAAAGCACTGAGAAGGGCAGGTGGGAGATGTAGCTGCACACTCCCCTTCTGCGAGCCCCTTGATTGGGCTTTACAATATCCAGAGCACTAGATGGCAGTGCGATACCTACACATGGAGACTGCCACAGATTTTGGCGGAAAAAAAAAATCAGGTAGCTGCTGCAGCTTCTTGTACAGCAATAACTTTTACCTTAACCATTCTGAATAAATCTTCCAATCCTAGGGAGAAAAACCATAGGACAAGTTCCGCTCAACAAAGGTCTCCTCAGTTTGATCCTTGCTTGTTCCTGGCGGTTTAATCAGAGTTGCACTTACATTTGTTATATTATCTAGTAATTATTTCACATGTTGAACCCTGTTCATATGTGATTTAATGTCCCTCATTAAGTCTTGCACCTTCTATGAGTGTTTGACACTAGCTCAAATAGCTATGTAACATCCTTCCCGTGTATTCCCCGTGGAATACTCCAGGCACTGCAGATGTTCCATTTGCACTTCCTCTTTTTCCGATGAGCAAAGCCTATGCAATAGCACAGGACATGAGGAAGCTTTGCTGCATGTATATTCCAGGTCCACCTCTTTCTCAGGCTTTTTTGGGTGGTTTTCCGGAGTTAGCCCAGAGCTAGAAAAGCCTGTAATAACATTTGACTTTATGTGCACTGTTTTGTGTATTTTCTGTTCAAGCGACTTTTCCATTTGAGTATGGCTCTATAAAGGGATTTAATACATATCTAAGTGTTGAGTAAAGCATTGTATTATGCTATGAAGTTCTTTCTCTTTTATCTTTTGTTTCTTTTTTTATTGATTTCACATATGACTAAAATCAAATCTGCTGTGGTGAGATCATAGGAGAACTTTCAATTAATTCTGTCCTAGTACTGGAAGAATGTAACAGTAGCATCAAGAAATAGAGAGAGAGGAATCACTTTACTGCAGTTTTTGAATTATGGACCAGAAAGAAAGTTAATAGCTCAATCGTAACATGCTGAACTAAGTATCTAAGTTTTATTTTAATTCCTATTCTTCAAAGCTTCCTTTATTGCTCATTTAGGATGAAACATTCCTTAGTGAAATTCTGGTTTGAATTTTTAGTGAGTGAAGGAGCAGAGAGGAGCTCCAGGTGGTCTCTTGTGGTTCTGGGTATGAGGAGCTGCTCTAACCCAAGGCAAGCAGTAATCCCACGTGTTCCACAGGAATGTACTCTGTCAAATATCTGTCTACATCCTGTATAACTGCACAGCTTCATTTCTCAGGTCTTCATTTGCTATCTACCCACTAATTCTTCTAGTATTTTCCCCATTAGAGCAATCTCTCTCTCACTATTTATTATTTCCGTCCTGTCCACCCATCTGCTTTTTTTAGCTACCTTTTCCTTCCTCTCTCACTGCTTCTGTACAGATCCTAGTCACAGGGATCTGGAACTTATATATTGCCTTGCAGGAAATTGAGACACACTTAACATTTGTTCCCTCCTGTAAAGACTGGTATTGCCCTTGCTTTCCATCCATGATCAGGAGTTCAGCTGATTATTCCTGTTCTCAACAGAGCATGTGAACGTGTTTTTACACAGTAAAAACTGCAGGAATGCTTAATCCTGAATTCCAGCAACGAATAATTGTGGTATGCTTATGCTGATGGTACCTCTTCATTCTGGTTTCTGAATGTGATGGAAGCTCCGGAGTTGGGATTCTCTGCCTAGCCCCTTTTCCAGCAAGAAACCACTCTTGAGTCGAGGGCAGCAGTGGTGCTGCCCCTGCCAGCAGTACCCAAGTGCTGCTGCCCTCAGGGTTTCTTCTCAAGTGAAAAAGAAAGCAAAAGTGAAATTAAGCCCTATGGAAAATGCCTCCTCTAACCAGGCAGTATGGTATGAGGTACGACTCAGCTGGAAGTTCTTCATGAAATCATTTTGGAGCCTTTGAGTGCTGAAGGAATCACTGGATAAACCCTCCATCTCTAGTGCTGCATGTACTATAGAGCATCTTGTAGTCGAGACAGTTTATTGTGTGATAGTATCAGCAAGTCACAAATATGCTTTTTAAAGGTTATTAAATATTTTCCTTTGTACTTTAACCGCAGATGGTTTGAGAAGGTATTTTGAACATCTGTTGTTTGATTTATGCTTTGATTTGACATGTTGACAAAAAGATGTTTGTCCTTTCGGTTTCTGAGTGAGTGATCTCTTTGAGGTACGAGGCTAGCAGCCTTGGGTGAAAGATACCTATCTCTCACTCACAAATTCACATCTGCATATGGAACAAGAGATTAATGTATTAAAGAGACTGAGTTAATGAAACTGATTTTCCTTCACAAGTGAGGATCTGTCTTAATCTGGGGGTAGAAAAGCAAGGCAAGCTGCATAGATCTGTTGTTTACTCTTACAGTGCTAGGACTGAAGTTTTATGTAGTCACAATATTATATTTGATATTTTTGTGCTTTGTAAGGTACCACACAGTTCCAGGTGTTGAAGAAAGTAGGATGTATTCCATATGATGTTTTGTTTTTAACACATAAAAATGTATGTTAGGTAAGGTCCAGTGCATTTGGTGTAGGTCTTCTATAGAAGCATTTTTCATAATTCTTATGGGTGGATTCTGCAGAGTGGCTTTCTCAAGCAAGGGGAAAACAAAAATAAAAATGTACTTTCCTGGTGAGCAGCTTTGTTTCCAAAACGCCCTCTGAGATAAAATCACAAACCGCTTTCATGTGTCCTTCTTTGATCAAAAATTCCCAAACACAAACCACAATTTAAGTTATGGGTGACTGAAATGCTTAAATATCTGCCTTGCAGTGGGGAGTCAGCTCAGGCTCTGTTTCACTTCCAGAACCTCAGTCCTTCACTGTTTTGCCGTTTCCAGCTGAGATTGTTGTTGTTATTATGTTCCTGTTTACATGTTGCTATATGAAATATTGTAGTATATCTGATATGAATTCTGTACTTTGAAATTTAGTCATACAGTCAGGTTGTGGCAATGATTCCAGAAGCATGAATTTTTTTTTGGTTTTTGATTGGGTTTTTCTGGTCGATGAAGTCTTTGAGTTGGTAATGCAGCTCCCTTCCTATAGGCTTCAAACCTTCCCCAGAAGAATTTCTTTTTCTTAATTATGGGATTTAATTGCAGAAAGGAAATCACTTGCACAAATAATCCCCACTGCAGATCTTTGACATCTGACTAATTAGTGTGTGACTTTCCTATCTGTGTTTTTCTTTTTTCCTTTGTTTTTTTTCTTTGTTTATTTTTCTCCTTCCCCTCCACAGGGTTAACTATTGCTTTAAAGCAAATCTTGGCCAAGTTGGTAAGAAATACCCTTAGCACCTAAGGTTACCTGCATAGCTCTTAAGATACTTTGTCTTTTAGGCTTCTCTTATTTAAATACTCAGAGTAAAGTGATACTTTAGAAAAAACATAAATCAAAAAGTAGTAGTATTATCCAGTGCTGCATGTCTTGTTCAATAAGACTACCTTGTGAATACATTCATTAAGAATTATAGGCTCTGGATTTTAGAATATTGTTACTCATGCCTAAGGATCCAAAGTGGGCTATGATAGAAACTTTCTTTAAAGTTTGCTTCAAAAGATGAGAATCTATTTTAATCTTTATGCCCTAAACACAAAAATATTCCCAAATTGTTGCTTGTTCTTCAGAGTAAAGTTCCTTTAATATATATGACTGTTTTTTAAGAAAGTACTAAGATATTGGAAAATGCATCATGTTTATGTTGCCTGTTTCATTCTTCTCCCTGCCTCTAAGGAATGGTTGCTTGATAGGTTATCTCTCTGGAACAAAACAAACAAAATGTAGCCTCTTTTGGCTGGGAAAAGGCTGAAGAAATAAAGCTGAGTTGGCCTTTGAAGTGGCACATTCATCATGCTTGTTAATTCTTTCAATAGAAAGACTTTAAAATGTAAAGAAAATGGTTAGAGATGGCAAAAATAAACAATAACATGTTAATACTGATAAAATTATGATATGGTATGTATAAATTAGGTGAAAAGGTATATTTTTCATTTCTTTCCTTGAGAAACTCTAGTTTGTCACTCTTGGTGGCGTAATCATTAGGATAATGAAAGTTTTTTTTTTTTTATATATAGTGGAAGGAATTATTTAATAACTGTAGCATCTGCAAAGCTCAGTAAAATTAAATCTTTCTATCTGAAGGAATACCTTTCCATCTCATGGAAGAAGAGCAAGTACCTTGAAGTTCACTTTTACTGCATTTGAGTACTTTCTTTTTGCATCTTTTACAGATTTATTGCAATAAATATATGGGCAGAAAAGGGGCTGCTGCTACTAGAGGATAAAACAAACACAGTGGAAGATGAAGTAGTGGAGGGGGCTGGATGTAGGAGGAAGTTTGAGGGTTGATGAAGACTTAAACAGATGCAGAGAAGACAATAAAGAGCTAAGCTGGTAAAGGTGTGTTAGTATGGGAAGGATAAAGGTTTGGTGAAATTTGAGGGATGGAGAAAGTATCAGGGATAGTGAGCTTGGAGCGGAGGAGGTGGGGCAAAGGAGGGCTTCTCTTTGCCCTTCCCTTGGTGGGTTCCTGTGTGTCAGGAGGTTGTGTCCTGCTCAACTGATGGTCCACGGAGAGGAAAAAAAAAAAAAATCCCTGGAAAATCTCCCATCCAGATTGTAGAGGGAGCAATTATGGGAAGCAGTTAATAGCAAGGTCTGGTGATTTAAAAAAAAAAAAAAAAAAAAAAAAAAAAAAAAAAAAAAAAAAACACTTGCTGTAGCCTTCTTTTGATCTTACCCTGGTGCCTGTCCCATCCATCATGGCCATTTATTGCCCTATCTATGCACATTTGCTCTCTGTGGAACCTTTTAGGCAACCCATCCTCATTAGGCTATCAGGTGATTTACTCGCAGTCCACACAGAGCCCATGCACGGTGGGACCTTCCATTGATGTGCAAGTGGCTCTCCCGCTAGTGTGCATGTTGGCAGAGTATCATTCATACCAGTGTTGATAGCTGCACAGAACAGGCCCTCTAAATGAGGAGAAACTTGTGTGAGAAGTATCTCCAGGAGCACTACTTTCCAGCCCAGTGACTTGGAGGATAAAACACAACCTGAAGGTGGTACTTCTGCCCGTTGTTTGACAATTTCTAAATCGGAACCTTTCAGTTTGTTTCAAGAATGAATAGCAAGAAAGCAAGTGTTTGGAATATTGTTTCCTCTCCTTTTTCTCCCTCCCTCCCCTGCTCCTACTTGGGGCACAAGTGTGACTCTGCTGCCCCAAGTTTAGTCACTGACTGCAAGGGGTTTATTCAAATAAAATATCAGGATTGAAAATACAGGTACCTTAATTTCCATACCTGTAAAATAACTGCAATGGTACATAATATACAATTAAAATTCCTCCACATGCTTAAACACTAAATTCTAAGGATATTTTTAAATGAAAGGAATCAGGGGCCTCATACATAATATATAAGAGAAGTAAAGAGAAATACAAATAACACTGTATTTACCCAAATCGAGGTATCTATAAAGAAAGCTTCTGAGATCCATATGGTGAAGCAGGAAGAGGAGTTCTGATGGTTTGTGAAAGGCAATGGGATCCACTACAAGTGATGCTACTGTCACTTATATTCCTGCCCTCTGCTTGTGCTGCTTACTAGTGCCCCATTTTCCCCTTTTGAAGGGGTATTTTATTATTTTTTTCTTTTATTATTACTTTATTATTTTCTTTTATTACTTGAACCCTTGGTTCAAGTGCTTCAGAACTACCTTGCTTCTGTAATAACTCAGCATGATTTTGCTTATGATAAGAAATATTGAATGAGTAAAGTCATTGGGTATCTAATGAAAAATGACGTGTAATACAGCAGTGGTAACAAGCCTGCCATATGATTTCTCCTTGACATGCCAGTTCAGATTACTCTACCGAGGTACCTCAGCAACCTGGTGCTGATGTTGGATTTGATTAAGCTGCTTAATTTTGTATTTAGGGGTTAGTAATGAATACACAAAGGTCACCTGCTATGATACTATTATGAAATACTTCATGTCATCATCCCTCTTAGATAATGTCCCAAGTCTAATAAAAGCTGCAAGTGAGCAGTGTAACAGTTTGAACTGTGTGTGCAGCTACATTCTGAATAGACATACATTATTAGACTGTTTACTTAGTACGAGAGCTGTTCGGGCTTTATTTTCCCCACAAGGAAAAAAAAATGTGTGTGAGGAGTGGAAATTACATCTTCTGAACTACCAGGAGCAGAAGTTTAGGTTTCACAGAACAATCTCCAGCAGGGGAAGATAAATTTTCTGATAATGGCAGTACACTTTGTTTCTATAGACAGCGCACTCAAAGAACACTTTAGAGTAAACATCCAGCTATACAATATGTCTCTAAGGACAGACGTTAATATGAGTCCTGAATGATGTATCGCTCTAATAAAGTCAAAATCAGGAGCTGAATAAAGGGTGTCCTTCACCTGCTGCTGGGGCTGTCACGCATTTGGGTGATGAAGTAGTGGATTACATTCACACAACTAATGAAAGGTCTTAACAAATGAGAGGATATGCTAAAGAGATGGAGTAGTAGGTCTTGATTCAATAAGGAACCAGTCGTTCTCGAACTTCCCCCTTGCTCCCTGTGATTAATCTGTATTTGAGATTGCTGAGCTGAGTGATCATTCCCTTTGCTTTCAGACTCCATAGTGACTCATAATCTAAAGCTGAAGCTCTGCGCTTACCTAAGATAATTTTACTTGCTCTGCTTGTTTCAATGGTTTTTTTTTTTAATACTTTTTTTTTTTTTAATTAAACTTGTGAGGACAGAAACAAAAAGAAACAGGAAGGCATTTAGCACAAGAAATGGAGAGGTGCTATTTTTTGATTATTGAAACAGTTTGTCAGAAATAATGAAGTACTTCATTTGCTAGGAAGGAGAAGGCCAGAAATCAAAAAACTGAACAATGGCAAAGATTTAACATTTGGGTATAAGAAAATTTTAGAAAGAAATACATAGGGTGTTGATTTTCCAAGAGGGACTCAAGCTAAAATTGAAAATCAGATCAAGATGCATGAAAAGATATTGCATAACATTTGGAGTTTGTTCTTTCTGATGTCCTGACATTCCTTTGGCAGTACAGAAAGCAGCACTTTTATAAGCGAGTTCACACTCTCCTCCTGTGGGTTCTAGCTATAGGACCACAACAATGTAAGCAACTGGTGAGGAAAGGTGAATTTGATGGATTGGATACAGTGCATAGATTAATAGGTGTTGGAGCAGAGAAAAATGTGCAATGAGGAGAAAGGAGGCAAGGGGGGAGAAAAAAACAGGTGTTGTAGCTTACGTAGAAGGTCTATGGAATTTGGTGCAGAGCTTGATCCCATGTTCAGTGAAGATGATGGCAAGGCTCCCATTAACTTTAATCATGCAGAATCCAGATATTTCCCAGGGTAGCTAGAAGAAAGTAAGAAAGATTGCAGGGGAGCAAAATAATTGTGGAAAGATGGGAACTTGGAGAGCAGTAACACTGAAAAATACAGACTTGTCAGGGGCTAGCCAGCAGAATGTGGTGATTTATTAACAATAACTTTATTCACTTGGTCACTGACCCGGAGTAAAACTTCAAACAAAAGGCAGAACTGTTTAAAAAAAAAATCTGTGCTGTCATCTGCCTCTTCATCAATACGCATCCAAATGTCACCTCGTGAGTTAGCAAGGCTTGGAGCAGCATGTCCCTTACTTGTTGATTGATCGTGGTCTTCTAGAAAGATTGAGTCTTCTGGCAAGGGTGAAAACAAGCAGCATTCGCTCATTCTTGCTTAAGGAAGCATAGCTTGTCAGCCAAAAATGCACTTGCCATTCTATAGCTTTAGCCTATTTGTGCATTTTTTATTTTGGTCGATTTTTTTCATTACCTAAGTGTTCTTTTAAAGGTGGCTGAATGACATCTGGGAAGGCCTAGTGGGGTTCACTGCAATGTGGATATTTCCAATTCAGTGCTATAACTTGAGGAACAGAGTGAATTCAGTCTTCCTGCTGAAGTCGCAGCCCTCATTCTGTTCAAATTCTGTCATCAGGCAGCCTGTCCTAAATTGTCAGCGTTACCATGTACTGGTGAATGCATCTTCCAGACACTTTTAGCCCCTGAGCCATGTGTGAGACTGCTCAAAAGCCCAAACTATAAGTAATTTGTTGTGAGGTGGTGAGGAAATCTTGAGACTCGGTATAGAAGCTTGGTTTGCATGTACACCAGCGCTGTAGGATTTTCTGTAGAAAAAAAAGCGAATCTTACAAAAGGGTGGAAATAAAATATTATGATTAAGGGTCTTAGAACAATGTGTTTGGTATCTTCAGAGCTGCAACTGTTTAAAGAAAGGTTTTTAAAATAGTGGAAAAAGTGGTATCACACTTACCTCGTCATACTTTCAATAGCAGAGCCCCGTTCAGTGGTGCATATCCTTCTTTTCATTGCACTGGGTCACATCGTGCTAGAGGTGGTGGTACCATGGTACCAGGTTAGATGGAATCTTGGATTCTGTTCCAGATCCTTATCCTTCTAAACACTATTGTCCTTAGGACTATGAACTGCTTGTAATTATTTTTGAGAGGAGTTTGGAAATAGAAAGCAAGATTTTTTTTTTTAATTTTTTTTACACTGGCTGAACTTTTATTTCTGTGGGCCCTGGTTTCCAGGATTATTTTCATGATGCATGTCTAACACCTGGGCCTGGGCTGTTGTAACAAAAGTAATCTGCACCGTAGCACAATTTAAGCTCCATGCTGGTAACACAATGCACTTGGTGTAGGTGAACTTAGAGCCCGGGAGAATTCAACACACCCTGCCGAATGACTTAAGAGGATCTAATGCAGCCGACTTGTATTTTCACCACAGAATATTGCCAGAAGTTTTTCTGGCACCTGGTTTTGATCTTTAGCAGTAAAGCTGGTATTCTTGGTGTGTATCAGGCTAGACTAGGTGGGTTTGGGATTGTGTCTCCTTCCTGCCTCTGGAAAAGAGACTTGTCCTGCTGCTCCTAAGGGGATGCCCTGGGACAGACCCTTGTGAGGCTTCTCCTTCCTGGCAGGCCTAGGAGCGACTCGGTATCTGCCAGCCTTGTGCAAGCAGCTGCCTCTGCCCCGTATAAACCCCAGGAGATCTGCAGGTTGCTGTTCTGGCAACCTTGACTTGAGAGTAGCACTGGATTATTTAGTGTTAACTACTACTTAATTCTTAGCTGTTCTGCAGCTTCATGTTTGGTGCAGTTGTTTTTAAGGCCAAGAATACTGATATATATTTGAAGGCTATTTTTTAGAGGGAGAACACAGTTCATATGTGCCCTAGGAGCAATAAAAAGCAAAGCAGAGAGTCAGGGCTCAGAACAGTCTGAACGCGGAGATGGCAGGAGATGTGTTTGATAAGGAAGCAGAGACCAACAGCCCCAGGGGCAAGGGGACCTCCTGGTAGCCAAGCACAGCACTGAGTCTGTGTGTGAGAGACAGAGCGAGCAAGTGCAGAAGCAGAGGAACATCTTGCAGGGCGGTCCGGTCAATCCAGACAGTTATTTTTTACACAAACGGAGGCTTTACGTGTTTTTAGCCTTGTTAAGTGCTTGTTTTTGTGCTGTTGCTTTTTCAGATTTTTTTCTGTGCTGCCAATATAGTTAAATAACTTCTAGGACTATAGCCGAAATAGATATACATAGGTAATTAAATCTCATTTATAATACTTTTTTGTGCTGTGTTTTTTAGCTAGGATTCAAGCTTCAGATAGCTGAGCATGTACTGCTACTGATTCAAAGTTGTAATTCTGGCTTGACTTTGAAGGAGTCCCAAAGTCCAGATCATCAAAAGCCCATCTGGAATTACGTGCCTGGATATCCGATTGTAATGCTGACTGTCCCTGGTGTATCCTATGGTCTAGTACTGTAAATCTCAGCATGATGAACAAGATAATTGCAAAATTCTGCAATCTAATATGGATTATAAGGCTGATTTCATATTTCATTAAGACTGTCTTCAGTCTAATTCCATAAAGCCAAGAACTTAACTTATGAGAGTTTTTGTGATGAAATGTCAATAATATGCAGCACCCAGAATAGCTGTTTGAATCCAGACTTCAGTTTGGTGGTAGAAATTTTTTGTCTACACTGTACAGCAGTGAGTTTCAGGCAATTTTGAATAGTATTTTATGAAGTATTTCTGAAGTATTTCATTGCTTTTGGAATAGCTTCTAGATAAAAATTGATGATTAACTTGCAGAAAATGTGTTATTCAAAACTTTTTTTAATGATCCTTGAATGTAGGTATCTTTTTATGGAATGAGAATAGCTCTCTCCAAAGCAGATAAAAAAGTTAAATATTGGTATTCACTCATTTAAAAACTAATTGATGAAGGTACTCCTAGTAACTCGTGTGTGAAGAAGCTGAAACTTATGCCCCGTCTTTTGCTGTTCCTGAACGAGCCTGGGCTGTGCTGATGCCAGGCGTAACAGAGCAGCTTGGAAAATGCTGCCCGAACACTTTGTGCTGCCTCTGCTTCTGTTTCAAAGTTAACACAGTTTCTCCTCTGCGTGCCTCGGACCTTATTTCGCTGATGGTAGCTGAAAACCAGAGTACAATGCCACAAAATGACATTAAAGGGCAATACCTGTAGCTCTGAAGTCACAGCAATTGTATTTTAATAAATCCTTGCATTCAAGATTTATGACTGGCCAGACTTGTGCAACTGCTTTGATTTAAGGAGAATTTTTAGCTCTTCGGTATAAATGCCTGCAATCCAGAATTATTTTTGCCTTGTTACCTACAGTGCCACATGCCAGCTGAGCCTTCCCACCTACTGTGAGGATAAACATGTTACCTCTACACTCACTGCAGTATTTAAAGATGGGTCCATATGGTAATAACTGTTTGCATCAATGTGTTGAGATGAGTCCCAGCATATTGCTAGGCTCACTTTTATCTGTCTAAGCAACTTTTATTTTTTTCTTACTCCTCCCCGCTATTCAATTCACTACCAGTTACAGGCTTATAAGCATATCTCGTGCTAGAATTATCCCAAAAGCAGAAGAGAAAAGATATTATTCTATTCTCAGTATGTAGATGATCAATCCACAACAACTGTATTACATACTCTGATATAATATATTATTTTAATAAAGCCAATGAAACAATTTTGATTTCCTTAGTGTTTAACCCCACCCTTGCTTCCCAGTTTCCTCTGTTTTAAAAGAATCCTCAAATCTTGTTCATATTGAGTGAAAGCAAAACTTTTTTTTTAATGTTCTTATGAACATGCTATTACTTTGGGAAGAATATCCAACGCTCTTACAGTACAATTCCAGCAGCACCAAATGATTTTTTTACTGGGCTTCTAGACATTTTTTTAAAATTATTTTTGACTGTGTGTACAATGATATCTATATGTTAAAATGCTCAATCTGATTGTTCCTTATTGGCAAGAGGAAGAAGATTTGAGCTGCCTTCTGGCAGGCCTCCCTCCCTGAATCTGCTGCTCGTAGCTTTTCTAGCGCTCCCTTTTCCCCAGCGTAGGCACAATCGCGCTTTGTCCTCTGCAGAGCCGATCAGCGCGTGGGGAAACCTCATCTGGGCCCCGGCGCAGCTCGACGCCTGCGGTGTCCTGCAGAGCCGAGTTCTGGCCAGCTGCGTCCTCCTGCCTCAGAAAGTCTGCTCTTAGTGCTGCCATCGAGCATTTTCTGCACGCAGTCTTTGCACTTGGAAATGAGCAGCACTGCGTTATTCTAATTCTAGTGCATCAACGAGGCTGGGTAAATACTTTGGGAAAAGTTATTGGGGCTGGAAATGTTGCCTTTAGACTCCTTATTTTTGCAAATGCGTTTATTTTTCCTCTCAACTTACCAGTCCTCTAACTACGTTATATTATTCAACCATTTGTCCCATTACAGACTACCAGTCACCTTAATCATAAAAAATCCTCTTGTCTTCCTCTAATGCAGTGCTGCTTTAATATTGAAAATTATTCATAAAACACATTAAAAAGGTGTTTATGTGAGAAGGGGCCACATACGGTTTATTTTTTTTGTATTCTTCAGCTTGGATCCTTGCCATGCAATGGTGACATGTATGCAATGTCCCATGATGTGAGCCTGTAAACATGCTTATGAAGAAGAGATTTTTTTTTTAATTGCCATCTGCAAAAGTTTGTTATTTTTTTTCCTTAGGGGCTTTTCAAAAAAAAAATCAAAATACCGTTTATTTTTTCTTTAAATATGAAAAATAACATTTCTTCTCATTTGTTGTTGTTAATAAAGAAGTAGCAACCAGATGCTTCAGTAAGGGATGGGATACCCATTTCATTAGCCATTCTACAGAGCAAACAGATGGTTCCTGCCACAAAACACTAAACATCTAAATGCATAATGAAAAATGAGCGGATATGGCAGTCAGGAAATGCAAAGAAACTCTATACAAGAGGCACTGAGTGCACAGCTTAGGTGGTTTTTGAATGCAAACCAATGCAAGCCTTGATTGCCTCTTTAGCGGCATTAAAAGTGGGGGAAGATGGAAACAGGCAGTTCAGTAAAGCAAATCAGCAGAAACATCATCTGGCCCAGATTGACACGTGCAGCCTAGAGCAGAGGGCTTTTGGGCACAGACCATTTACACTATAGGGATCTGGAGGTTGTTTTAAATGCAAAGTATTTCCCACTTGTGGGAAATCAGCATTCTATATTCATTGTATCATTCTGTGCATTTTCTTCTGTTCTGTTTTTGTTAAACATTTGAGAACTACGTACCCATCTCTCATTGCTTTAAGGAGACAGGTAGTGTCATCTTTGTCGCTGTGAAGGTAGTTGCTGTCATGCTGGCCCAGTCAGATGCATGTTCCTGGTAGGATTTTCTGACTAATCCATGGATACTGGTTATTTTACCTCCCTTTTTTATACTTGATAGTGATAGAGATCTCTGTGAATAGGATCAAATTATTTTTAGTGTTACTTTAATAGTCTTCTCATGTCTTTGCCTTAAATAGAAAATAAGGTCCAAAACTCTACTGACTTGTTTAACAAAAATAAAGAGTGAAAAAATTGCATCAAGAGAAAGCAACTCATACCGATCTGAGCGAGATTTGCAAACAAGAGACTTAATCTGATCCCTATTCCAAAAATCCTCCCAGATGAGTGGAAGAATTCCTGCTGACTCGGCTAGGTGCTGCATGAGGGCATTCACAGGCACATCTCCAAAACCTGTTTAAAACTTCATAACTGAATCTTCTGTGAATAGGCACTGAATCTTTGATTACCTTATACCATTCTTTGAGTCCGTTATGTATTTCATATGAATTTATGAGTTGGTGTATTTTTTTTTTCTTGTATATGTGTGTGAGTAGGTGTTGTATGAGTGTGTGCAAGTGGCGGATCTAAATCAGGCGAAATGAGTGCTCCACAGCAGCTGCAAGCCCTCGGGTGAAGGACCCACGTGCTGGCTCTGCAATGGCCTGGCACCTGGGAGCAAGTGCGAGCCTTGTGCGAGCAGAAAGGCTGATGGATATTGCACAGTTTGAGATATATATATATATATATATTTTAATACCGATTTGAAAAATGTACCAATGCATTTTAAATATTCAACTTAAGTTGTCAGGGTTAGTATTTTTGTAGGCTATTGCAGATGACTACTTTTTTTTTGTGATCTCTTTAATATTTTACCTATTTGTTTATAAGTTCCTATCTTGAGGAACATCTGCCATTTGTCTTCCCCTGTACTACTAAAGTTGTCACATGGATGAGATTCACTTCCAGAATAGCACCACGCGCAGTGGGACCACCAGATTAAGGAGACTATTATGATTAGGAGCTCCCCTTACAATTATTTCTCAGATTTGTCCCAGTCTGTAAGGGGACTAAGTGGATCTGATTTGCAGCACGGCAATTTTCTGCAATATGCAGATGGTTAAGGCCTACAATTAGCTAATGATCCGCAGAGCAGTGCTGCAAGCGCCTTTGCTCTGATTGCCTGCTGCCCACAGAAGCACTTCTGTAGCCTAGCAGAAATTTCCACTCTTGGCTCCTTCAGTCCTCCGCTGTTACGCGTCTTTTAATTTAGAAAGGAGCCGAACTCCTTTGCAGTGGTGGAGGTGGCCGTGCTAGCCTCATGGCTTAAAAAACAACGACAAAAACCAACAACGAAGTAAAACCAAACCAACCCAAACGGCTGCACCCAGGAGCGGTGCTGGCCAGGCGCCCTGGGCACGGGTGGCGCGACCCGTCGCGGGAGCCGCAGCCGCTGCTGCTGCTGAGGGCAGAGCGACCCGGCGCTTGGGAAGCGGCCGCACACGCAGCGGCTCCGCGGAGTGCCAGCCCGAAGGCAGCTCGGGCTGCAGGAAACAACAGCCGTGCCGGAGCCGTCCTTGACATCCCGGCAGCCGGCGAGGAAGCGCAGATGGAGCCGGGCTGCGGAGGCCTCTTCACACTCACTTTTCTCCTTCTTTTCCTTTCTCCGAAAGGCAGGAAAATAGCGAATGGTGCCAAAGCCCCAGTGAGTCACTTCGTGTACAACAGGAAAAATCGTAGAGTACTGAAGACCACCTTAGAAGCGAGTTCAAAAGAAAAATGTGTATATGCACGTTGCTGATGTCTTTCCGTTAAATTGCCACTAAGAATTTTCCAGGAAAGCATGTGGCAACAAAGAGAAACTTCTCTGATTTATGTTGTACTCCAGAATGGTAGAAGGATGGAAAATAATCAGGGTACTGTTTAAAAAAAAAAAAGGGGACGCATCTTGAAAAAGATGATTTCGAGCCCCTTCAATCTCCTGTTTAGATCAGTGGCAAACCTCCAACTGGCTTCAGGGAGAGAAGGGCTGAGCATGGAGAAAACAGGCTATGAACATATTTTTTTAGCTTAGGATTCCCTCCCACCCTCACTTTTATATAACTGAAAATATAAACCACATTTAATGCAACTAATTCTCACAGGTAATATGGAGATCACAAAATAATGCTGCAATTAAATATTTCTCCAGAAGCTATGATATGTTCCTCCCCACAAAAAGTATGGTTACGGTGGGGGGTGAGTTTCGGCAACAAGAAGCAAACCAGAAAGTTTGTATCTTAAATTAGAAAAGGCAGGAAAGAAATAGTGAATAGGGCAGCAACATATGAAAAGCAAGAAAGAAAACTCAAACAAACATTGTCTGAAACGATCTGAAACTGAGATTTCTCAGAGCCAGGGAAGCCTTTGACATCAGAGGAGATGTACTGATAGATTTCAGTGGCTTTTAATCAGGACTTTTAATTAGATTGAAATGTTCATCCCAGAAAATATAAAGCAGCTAAATTCCAGATTTTTGCAATCTAGTGGCCTATTATGTGTGAGGAAGTGTTGGTAGAATCAATAAATCAGGTGAAAGTTCCATTTATTCTGTATGTTGAATCTTATTTTATATTTTGGTCTCCAGACTGTTTTGTTATATCTTTGCACTCCCTCAGCATTGACTGAGGAGTTATTCATAGTTCATAACAGTTAGGCAAAAATTAAATGCCATCTGTTTCTTCCATAATAAGTAACTGAAATGAGGGACTTAACACAGAACCTCCTTCTTGCTAAATGGCGCATCGATGCTATTCGTGGTTTTATGTCTGAAGGTCTTGTTTAATATCTGTGCAAAGAAAACTGCTTTCCTGTGCAGAAGTCCATATGATAAGACAGTAGTGCCAGCTGATCATTCAATCTGGCAAAAAAACTCAGCCACTTTTGGTGTGGCTCAGCTCATGGATTTTGACTGGTACCCCGAGATAATTTTAGGAGGATTTAGGAGTTTTCTATGCAAAATCAGGAGAATTCCTGGGTTATATAACAAGTACATTAATTGTGACAAATTGATCCAGAAATTTGTGTTATAAGCTTACTAAAATGTTTCCAATCTAATTTCTAGGGAGTCTTTCATACCCTTTTAAGTTTCCCATCCACTATGTATTCTTGTTTTGATCTAAACTGTGCTCATAGCTAACCTAAAAGCCAAGGTAAAAAGATGGGGTTGTTTATAAGAGCGTGAATGTGAGCATTTGGATGTCGAATCATCCTTCATCATTAGAAACTTGATCTAGTAAAACTGTTGTATTATCTGGATGGATATAGATATAGATAGAAGGATAATATAGAGAATAAATCGAGAGAAAGCCCAATCCCAGGCATGAAATACCTGCAGCTCTGCTGACCTTGAGGGCAAGGAAGGAAGCAGATCTGAGGAGACCGGAGTGAGAGCGAGGAGAAAGGAATCCAGTAGCAAATGTTATATTGAAAGAGTCTTGTGTGTCTGATATAGCTCAGAAGAATGTGAACAGGATTTGAAATGTCACTGCATTTCAGTGGCCTCAGCTTGCTTATTTCATCTGGAATAAGCTAGAAAGATTTTTTTCCAGATAATTTTTTTATGAATCATGTCATAAATGGGTAAATAGTCCATAAAAATCTGACAGTAAGTAGGGGCAGATTCTGCTGACACAGAAACTAGCATCACAAATCTTAAATCTGTGATTCTTAGGGATATGCACCTTTTTCTAGAGCAAATACTCACTGTGTTGCTAGATGAGATGTTTGTCACTACAACAGATAAAACACAAGTTTGAGGAGAATATCGTTCCTGACAAAAGGCACTAAAAGGTGGGGTCTGAGAGCAGCAGTGTGCTGGTTTATTCTCTTCCTGATGAAACAAGAGTTTGGCAGCAATCTGGTATTAATCGTTTTTTATTGCGTTTCCCTTCTGTGCCCCTCTCGTGTGTCCTGTCTGTCTGGTTTATGGCTTTGCGCACGGTTACAATGCAGAGGTGCAGGTCACCATGCTCGGCGCGTTACACCCGTTTCTGGCAGCCGCCTCCTCAATAGCCTGGAGCATGTGCTTCCTCTGTCTTCCCCGCACTCTGGGGGGAAAAAGGCTGTTATTGCTGATAACAAATCAACTCCTCCGTGATTCATGGGAATAAAGAGCCGATGCAGTCCGAAACATTTCTGTCAGTCGCACCAAGGGTCTAGGTACCATGTCCTTGCTTAGCGCTTCCTAGGAACGGTGCGGTCATCTCCTCCCGACGCTCTCTGGCACCACTGAAGTCTGCAGTGCCCTTGGGTAAAATGACTTTACTTTTTGGAGCAGGTTTCATTTCCTACGTCAGTAGCTTTCACTGATTCCATGGAAACTACCTTCAGGACCTCGTTTATTTTTCTGCTTGGATTTATGGGCGGTTTGCCTTGCGGCACTTGAATTATTTTTCCAATCAAATGTTATTTCTGAGTGTAAGCATGTGCATGTGTGTCTGAAAAAAATAAATCTTTTAACAAACAAACTCTTAATCCTCTAAGAGCTGATACAAAATAGGCTACTTTAAAGAGCTACCTCCTTTGCCACAGCCTGCTCCTGAGATAAAGCTCTCCAAAGATCAAAAATACTGAAGAAAATGCCATAGTTAATTTACTTGAAGCTCATGGAACATGAAGGGCTCAACGACTGAACTAGTAAATGCTCCTTCAGAGAGATTTCATCTATGTCGGTTGTGCACAGCATGTTTTGCAGAGCTTTCACAGCAGGAATAGGGTATTACAATGAAGTTTTCCTTTGATTTATTTTTTTATTTTTTGGTACAATCAGACAGATTCTGCAAGTGTTCAGGGGAACCTTTTAGAGTTGTGCCTGTTGCAGCTATGACCTGATGCTGGAAAAGAAATCGTGTTATAGACTAGGGCATATTGGTGGTCTGGTCCTTCACCTAGGAAATAACTTGGGGAGGAAAATCCCTTTCCAGTCCCCAAACAGTGTCTGATGATATTGGAAAGATAAAGTAGCAAAAATCTAAAAGAAGTTGCATCAACAAATTATTTCAATATGATACTGAGAAAGATCCTCTTAGTTTTTCTCCCTTTAGATTCCACCTAGATATCCAGTTTGTGAAATGGTGCTACCTTACTGGGACTTATAAAGCATCTTTATTGCCACTGCCTACTCAAAACTGACATAAAGATACCCAGATTTCAAAATTTTATGTCAAGAAAGGTATGTAAAGTACCACGTAATTCAGATCTACAATTTACAGAAGTGGTAACTTGAACAATAAGCCTGTCACCTTTTTCAGCTCTGTTTGTCTTCTGTAAAGGTGGATGGACTAGGTAATTCTCAGCTCATATAAATGCAAAATATTGCATCATTGCTAGGACATTTATCCATGCACTTTTAAAACTTAACTCCAGACAAGGCATACAATCTTAACTTCCCCAAAATACACAAACCAAGGAAATGACTTATATATATACATATAAATGTACCTTTGTGCCAGCAATTCCTATGTATACACAACGCATACTTCTTTAAGAAGATAACAGTTTTGTGCTTACTAGAATTCATAATAGGAGCCTGCTTAAATGGTATTTAGGAGGTGATGAAGTAGAAGTATAAAATTTTTGCATTCCAAATAGATGAAGTATATGTTTTATAGGTAAAGAAGCTTGCCTCTTTTTTTTTTTTCCTTCCTCCCCTCAGCCCCTCCAAAATCATTTCTCTCTTGCCTTGAATTAACAACAATTGTGAAGCTATAAATTTTTCTTTTCTTAGCTGTCAGGCTATCTAGCATTAGGATTTTTAGCTTGCTGCCTTTGTGTATAACAAGTATATAATACCTTTGCAATTTTCAATCCTTTTAACTGAAAGATTGATTTTTACCTTCTTGAATTAATCCTAGGACCATTTCGTAGTGTGTTGCCACAGTGGTTTCTGTTTACAAATAAATAAATAAATATATATATCTTTAATGGGAAGCAGGCTGAGGCACACAGCCTCAGTGCAGAGAGTGTTTGAGAGGTCTGGGACCGACAGCTGTTGGGATCGGCTGTAGCCCGGATAAAGAGAAGTTAATCTGCCCTCTGGTAGCTTCTTTGCCTGGCTTCTGCTCTTCTGCCTGTGTAGCTGCTGTTTGCCTACTATAGGTTTGCTAATGCGTATATAATAAAAGTCAACCAAAATTGGCAGGAGCTGAAGGTACGAAGGTAGCTTTTTACAAAAGCTCAAACAAAATTTTCTGTCAAAAATCTTCCATTAAGAGTAAATATATTGTAGCTATCAAAATATTAGCATCTGAGAGGTAAAGGTAGTCCCTTCATAATTTCTCCCTTGTCTTCTGGACATGACTATTTCAAATCAGTAGAATGTAAAGAGGGGAATAATAATAATAGGAAAAAAATGTATAATAGTGAAGGCAAGCAAGTTGTTACTCATTACAGATTTCTGACTCTTCTACAAATAGAAGTGTCCATTGAGAACAAAAACTAGAAAACTGACCTATACAGAAATTGGCCCCTTTTAGATTCAGGTTCATCTTTAGATTCATGCTTAACAGAAAAGCCTCATTACTTCCAAAGGTACAATAAATTTAGCACGCTTGGACTCTGTGAGCCCGATAGACGAACGCCAGGGTTATTTTCTACTTGTCTCTGATAGCAATCCTCCTTGTTGTATTATTTTTAGAAAGCTGTCTCTGGATAACAAGCTCTGTAAGGGCAGCCTTTGAAGAAGCCAGAATGACATTTTTCCTTTGGACAACAGACTTTGCAAAATCTTTTCTTCCTTCTCTCCCTTGTTGCCCTAAAACCAATACTTCTATTTCTTTGCTATTAAAGGGTAGTGGTATTGTACTAAAAGGTGGTGCCATCTGAGTTGCTACCATCACTCTCAGTTTCCTGAAAGAAACATGTTTGTGTGGTGTGTTTTTCCTTTGCCTGCTTTGTGCCACAGGCAGCTGCTTTTTTAACAGAAAAATTCCCTCTGGCGCAGGAAGCAGCAGCATGTCCAGGCTGTTCCCTCCTTGCCAGCAAGATGTGAGCGCGGAGGAACCCAGAGCAACTCGTGGGCCTCCTGGAGACCACTGCAGAGCAGGTGCTGCTGCTGCTGGTGGTGTTTTAAATGCCCATTCAAATACCTTCTAGCCCCACTGAGAGGTGTGCGATCGTCAGGGTAGGTTCCGACGCAGTGCAGGAGAGCAGGGGACGTGGACACGGATATGAGGTGCGTGTGAGTGATGACAGCGAGTAGCTCACGTGCTGCTGTTGGGATGAAAGGCCCTGTGGAGCAGCACAGCAGCTTCCCAGGAGCTGAGGAAGAGGATTACTTGCCGCCTTCCATTTGGTCTGATCCTTGAAAATTCAGCTGTAAAAATTGTTGAAGTTTTCCACAAGGTGCCAGAGCATTCAGTACCTCAAATTGTCAGGGCCAGAAATGGGAACAAAAGGGAAATGTTTGCTTATGATGCCTGCCAAATCTCTCTATCTATAAAAGCCACTTTATAAATAGCATGCCGGGTCCTCACAACAGTTTAATAAACTATAGACATTCCTTACAATGCTTTATAGTCTAAATGTGATGATTAGTTGTTTCTTTTTCCCCCTTTAAAGTGGGAAAGACATTCATGTTGTTAAAGCTCAGTGGAAGAGGAGAACTCCCCACTTTGTTCCCTCAGGAAATGGGCCCATCAATTTTTTAGCTCCCCTGAAAGGGGATAGATGGTGGTTCCAAAGCACTAAGCTGGGAGAGCAGATTGCTAAAGTCCTTCTCATCCTCCTTAATGCAGTTCAGATGTGGGAGGCCCCCACCTACTCCAAAAGATGGTTAGCATCTAGCGATTTTCCGTAACTAGCATAATTAGATGTTTTCTAATGCTGCGCAGTGTCTGTGCGTAGTGAAATAATTCTGGGAGAGCAGACACAGGCTGAATAGTGCATAAAATGTGTACAGGCAAATCTGATGCTTATCTCTGTCTTGACCCCATTCTTCAGAATAAAATTTTAGGCACATCCAAATTTACTCTAATCCTTACAAAAAAAAAAAAAAAAAAAAAAAAAAACCAATAATTTTTAAAGGAAAAAAGAACCGAGTTGTGCTTTCAACCAAAAATTTTACATGGACTGTGGGGCTAATAAGTTTTGAGAAACTGTGGTCTGAATAATTCCCTTAAGAAGACTTGTAATCACAGAGTGCGTATTCTGTTAGTTAATTCTGAGTACGGGAACCAACTTCCATCAACTGTTTATAGCAGCAAAATGAGTCGTCTCCCCTAGGCACCCAGCCGAATGCTCAAGAGAGTCTGAAATGGGAATGTGAGAGTAGAAAGCGCATCTGGCAGCCCTTGAGCCTTTACTTGCCTCAATATGCTTACCACATAAATTCATCACTGCTTTTATTACCTTAAATCGACACTTGTGAAGTGTCACCACAACAGAGTTTTGAGATCTTTCTCACAGTGTTTCCAAAGCTTTGTTAAAGGGGCTTTCAGGTGATTTTTTTCCGCCCCCCCCAATTTGGGCTTCATTTCAACAGCAGTTTAGTTGTGTTTCTGCATTGCCCTTTCTGTTTGGGCCAAATGAATCCTTCCAAAGAGAGTCTCCTAATAGTCAGCTCCATTCAGTACCCTTTGGAACAGGAATTAGACTCTTTTGGGATGAATGTCAAGGAAGAGGTTCGCCTCTGGAGTGCACCTGCTCTTCTCAAACTGCTCGTGGGGGCACCATCCACAGCTGCAGGCTCTGCTGCTGGCCCAGCTGAAGAGCCTGAAACACATGTAGCCTAAATGGGTCCTCCGCTCCCCTCGGTAGCATCTGCCTCTCCTCCACACACATGGAGACGTGGGTCCTCATAACATGTAACTTGGAGCCATTTTATATGCTTCAAAATTGCTTGAGTTTGAGTCTTGCAGGCTGATGCACAGCTAATTGACTAACTGACTTCCGGCATCTTCGATTTTTACCAGCGTGGAATAACTAGGCTGTGAACTTGGAGCCGGAGCGCCCCACATAGCACATGGCCGCCTCTTCCCGAACGGTGCCGGTGCTCCTGTGTGCCACTGGCATGGCAACTGCTGCTATGGAAACCGCTTCCGCAGTGACCAGTGCCCTTTCCTCCTCTATCGGGAAGACAGCGCTTTCGGCATGTCAGATTTTATATTTATGTATATAAATATATATATATATATTCATATTGTTCTTCTTCACAGATGAATTAAAGGAATTTTGTTTTTTTTTAAGCTTATCTGCATTGCATTCAGTTTTGCAAGGAATTTCCTAAGTATTGACTATGTTAACCTCCATCTAAGAAACTACCTGAGATAGCCTTGAAGCCTTTGTTTATTTATTTTCTTTTTTCCCTGTTCCTTGAGTCCTCACTTCTGGATCCAAACAGCAAAGCCTGTATAGTTGGAAAAGGAAAAATATGAATACATAAGAACCCAGAAAATGAGCTCTTTCTCTGCACAGTGCCAAATGGAGAACCTTGGTAAAGATTATTGACCATCCTGTCCCATGGGGTATGAGGGGTGAGCGTCCTTTTATTCTTTGCTCCTGTGTGTCTCTCTTCGTATCACCCTGCATTAAGCCCTAGGTAACACAGCACAAAACAGGAGCCGTGCCGCTCGCTGGCTGGCTTCTCTCCGCTGACTTGCGGTGTGACCTTGCTTGTATTGTTTCAGCTCGGGGTGATTTAATTCCTCCATCTCTAAGTGTTGTTTAAAAACAAGTTCTTCATAAAGGATTTCTGAAGTGTCACGAACATTTGTAAAGGATTTTGTTTCACACACAAGAAAACAATGTAACAGCACTATGATATGACACTTACTGCTTGGCTTCATGCATTTATTTTTTGTCTTTGAACAGCCTTTTGGCTGAACCAAAAGGAGTACTGGACACAGAAAGTCTGTGTCAGCAAGTTCATATCCTCCCTATTGCCTTATTTATTTCTTTCTTGAAAATGTGAATTTTGTTAGTTTTATTGGGTGCTTACTGAGCAGGTTGCTCACCCTAGAAGACAAACTATCCTGCGAAAAGTTGTTTAATGTTTGTTGATGTCAGAGACAGAACCATATAGTATTAACAAGTTGAGAACTTCAGTTTGTCCTTATGATCTCTATTTTCCTTTTTTTTTTTTTTTAAATTTACTTACTAGATCTTATCAATAGTTCCCTTTCCCCACCCCTTGTACTCTATCTGTTCTTTCTCATTTGTCAGAGAAAATAAGTCAAACCTGGGAGGGATTTGATGCTCTGATTGGTGCTGCTATATTGGGGATTGAGGCTGGTGCTGAGCAATCTCCACAGGGGTTATTACCGCCGCTCTGAGGCTTCCCATATCCCACTGTTTAGGTACTCTGCAAAAGTCACTGGATGATTATCAAAGTACCAGCAGCAAAGTCATTAGAGGTCTGTGAAGTACAATGACTAAGGGACTGTAGTAAAGACTACTGGAAATTTCCATAAAACACTGGAAGACATGTGGAAAAATACACTGAAAACTAGCAGAGTGTAAGACCAACATTATGGCAATGATTTGTGGATCTCTAGGGAACTGGGAATGTTTAAGAAGAATGTGAGATGACACTACAAGGCATATACATACAAGGCCTTTCAAACATAGAAGTCAGGGACTTCTCTGCCTAATTGTATAGGCATGCATGTATCAACTTTCTGTTGCATATGATGTGTTAAACAAAAGTGTAAACCACACAGACTCCTCAAAACAAAACAGGAAACCCTCTAGGATTAACAATTATAGGACTTGCTTTTCCAGGGAAAAAGGCATCTGTCTGTAAACCAATAATCATCTTTTGCTTAACGAGAAGTAGAATATTTCTGTCAGCTATGCTGGTATAAGGGATGCAGAAGCAGTGTGTGGGCAGCAAGCATAAGGAGGAGTGACCTTGGTATCCTTAACTCTGGTTCTTCCTCTCTTTCTTCTCTGTGTTGGTAAAATTATGTGAATTTGGGCAATTTGTCTTATTTTGATCTAAATAAGAAATAGTTTAGCAGCCTAAAATACATACCAAAAACTAACTACTTTTGAAGTTGTGCGAGTTATTTTTTAAATCAGTTTTGAGCAGTTGTATTAGTACTTTATCCCAAAGAATAAATGTTGATTATGGTCATGTGTTAAAAGTCTCTTTAAAACCAAGATTTCATAATACCTGTTCTTCTTACTCTCCTTTTTCTCATATGTCTTTTATTTTCTTTCATTTTGTTATGCTGTTTTTTTTCTCCCTTTGCAGTCAGGTGACCCATGCTATTTCTGTTGTCTGTTGTCTAAATGTCTAATTTTAGAATTTATTTCTTAGTCTATTCATTTATCTTCTCTTTTACTACTACTTTTAGTTTTACTTCTTTTTTCCTATCATCCTTTTTCTTCTTATTATTTACATATTTACTCCTCTTTTCCAGTGTTCACACTTTTTTGTTTTGTTTCATTTTTCCGTCTTACCTGCAATTATTCTGGGCAGTGACTATTAGTAGTTGGCAAATAAATCCCTATTTTAAAATAAGTTATTACTGGTGTGCAAAGCTATCTAGAATGTAAGGAATCATACCCATATATCTAATTTAAGTAGGAAGTAAAATAACAATTTCTCTTGTTACATAATCTAATAGGGCCACATTACTTTCCATAGCAGAGGGTTTGTTAGTATTTTCAACAGGGAAACTGTATCTTTTACACAGGGTCAATGGATATTATTCCAGAAAGGCACTCAGATGAAACTGGTTGACACCAGTATCTTTAAAGAAATTGATAAGGAATTATTCTAGATGAGTCAGCTTTGCTCTAATTGATGGAAAAATACTGGAACTAAAAACCAAGCCAACTGTTTGTAAGCACTTTCAAAGGAAAGAAAAAAATAGACAAGCTGCAGTCAACAGTGATTTGTCAAAAATACTTTGTCTATTTAATTTTCAGTCAGGATTGATCATTGTCAATAGAGAAAAGGGATTAGAAAAAATATTTTGACATTAGTAGAGCTGTTGATATTTTCATAAAAAAATAGAAATACAATTTAGAAAATACAGGTTAGATGAAACCATTACAAGATGAATTCAGAATGGACTGTCTTCAGCAACTTTTGGTGGTCCACTGTCAACTAGTTATTTTAATTAACAAGTTGGATGGTGAGTTGGATGGTGAGCACACTTATGTTCGCAGATGACATCCACCAGAGAAAGCATGCAAGTCCTCCCAAGGATGTAGCTTGAGCATTTGGGAAAAGCGTTAGAATTGGAGGTGCAGTCTGGTTGCTCCCCTTCTCCAGGGCCCACTTCTACAACAAGCACAAAGTTCTCCACCTACACGGGGAAAACTTGCATATGAGACAGGACAGCCATCATGGACAGCAATTCCTTTGAGGTTTATTGATGACAGACGGAACTTGGTTCAGTGGTTTTTGTGCATACATTTAGCAGCGCATAAGAACCGCTCAAGGGGAGTGTTGCGGTGCGGGGGGTCAGAGCTGGTTTGCTGTGGTGGCCGGGCAGCACCGCGCTTCTGGGAGGGACAGGCTGTTCTGAGGGGGTTAACCAGCCCGCACAGGGAACTGGGAAAGCACTGGGCTAGTTCAGTGCTTGTTTAATCTAGAGAAGACAAGAAGGAAGCAGGTTAAATTTTCAAAAGTTGTCTGCTATCAACAATAGAGGAAATTTATCTGCAGCATGAAAGGATTCTGTCTGACTTGAGCAAAATGTGTCTGCTAAATATAAGATAAAGTAAGCATTGAGATAATATTAGGAAGTTAGTTCATTACTAAGGTCTTGAATGGAGAAATTTCAGAAATATCTGTCAGAAAGAACTGACATGCAGTTATATCTTGTCTTGGTGGACATAGATGGCTTAATGACCTTTTAATTTCCTTTCCAGTCTTGTTTTTCAAAATGTGACCAGAGGAGTGAGGGGAAAAATAAATCCAGAGCAAAAATAGCAGTCTTGCTACTGACTCAAACTTTGGACAGAGAGAGTACTCTGAAAAGCTGAAAACTATGTTCTGAAAATAGGCACATGAGGTTTTTTGACAGAAGGTAGAACACAACAGAGTTTAAAGATGGACCTGTGTAACCTTTCGAGGACCTCGAGCTTCCCTTCTGTGGCAGGTGAGCAATTAGGGTGAATCTTCTTCTCCCTCATGCCACCATACTGTTTGATTTATGGAAGGGCTGATGTTTTTCTCTTTCAAAGACTTTATTTGTTTTTAATCTATAAAATCTGCTGTTTTGGAGACTTTTGATTAGTGTGGAACAAAGAAACATTATTTTGTTTGTGAGAATGTTTTTGCGGTACTAGAAATATTCTCAAGGGCGTGAATTTTACAGGGAGAGTTTAGCAGCACAGATTCCACCTATTTTCCCACATTTGCTTTGCAATTTAAGATCTGAGTTAAAAACTCAAGCTTTTCCCCAGCAAAACCCTATTAAAACCATATTTCTGAAACAAAAGCTACAGTATGACCAAAATGGTTGGAATGTTCCCTGTAAGGCGTATCTGCAGCACTTGATAGCCATTGGCATTTCAGATTTATGAAGGGCCAGCTGTAAAACTTTCCCAAAACACTGCTTTTGATTTGCTTAGTATTAATATTAACCAGAAGCATACATTAGAAAACAAATTGCACAATGCATTAAGCCAATGAGCATTTGTACTCTAGGAATTTTGTGCCAAACGTACATGTGCATAACGGACTGACTTGCCCATAAGCGGTCAGAAAAAGTGAACATTCTTTCCTTCCTTTCCCTTAATCCCAAGTACAAATTTTATTTTTACTTTGCTTTGGGTTCTCTTTATCAAAAGAAAAAAAAAAGATTTCCTAGAAAATAATAGTTAATTTCCTATTTTTTCCTAGAAAATAATAGTTAATAATAGTTAATTACTGTTTAATTATTTACAGAGCTACTGAGATCCTTTGAAATTAGTTTTGACGTACAACACAACTTAACAAGCTTGTGTACAAATACAGAGCTGCTCATATATTTCCTGCTCATAGGGAGTTTTCTTTCCCATCCTCACTGATATTTAGTTACACCAAATATTTACCTGACTCCTCATGAAGATTCATCTAAAATTATAGCAATGGTGTTTTATTAAATCATTCACTCTTTTTGCATAAACATCCAGTTATGATGAGAAGGCAGCATGCTGTGATATAGTTGTAGTGGTTTGTTTCTGTTTGGAAGACCAAAGTATTCACATAGTCACTATTTTTTTTTTTTGCAATACCACTGATTGATGTTGCCACAGTTTGTATAATCGACTTCATCTAAGTATTCTTTCTTTTTTTTTTTTTTGGTTGAGCTATGAGGTATATATGATCTAGTATGACCCAGTCAAAGCATATCAAAGATTATTGAACATATGGCTCCTATTGAGCACAGTTGAAATTCTGAGGTAATAAATTTAAAAAAATCCTCAGCATGTCTAAGTACTGAAATTTAGACGAATAGTAGAAATGGGTAATATTTTCAAAATATACTTATTAGAGCAGATTGTTTAAAATTATGATCTAAGTGTACTACTACGGCTATGCATCTTACTACATGGTTACAAAAATCATTAAGTTGGTAATTTAATAATTACTGTAACTCATGGCAAAAATGTTGTGGACATTAGGTCTGACTTAAACAATATTATTTTCTGCTGATTCTTTGATGCCTTTCTGGGAAATTGCCTACCCTTCAGCCCAAAGCACAGTCCCTCTCTTTCCTTTAGTACTTTTCTCTTAAGGTATGCTAATTCTTGTCTTTCTGATCTAACTTGATATCAAGAGCAGAGCAATGGTGAATTGTTTACATCAGTAGCACAGCTCTTTCATAAAGCAATCCTCCATTTTTTAATCTTGTTTTCGTTTCAGGTCCTAGGCACGTGTATAGTACTGTATAAGTCGTAAATAATTCATAAAGTGCTATTGAAGCTTAAAAATAGGTCTATGCTCTAACTATGGAAATGTAAGCTTAAAGTATAAAATAGGTGCTCATTGAATATGTATATAAAAAACCCATAACGTAACACTATAATCCTAAAGGACCACCTTTTTGAACCTGAGTATCTATTTGGCTTTGTACCTTTGCACCTGCAAAGCTGCTAAAATAATGAATTATTGTTTGTTCTAAGTCTTATCCTGAACCATCTAAAACAAACTGAGGTCAGTGGGTTTTGACTCTCACCCATTCTTATCCTTGTGGAATTTGAGGTAAGCAAAATAGATGAATAGGTAGGTCTACTGGGCAGTCACATAAAAAAAAAAATTGGTCCTGCATGTTTATTATCTGGCTATTTCCCAGTCACAGAGACCATAAGATAAATTTCTTTACCTCCCTAAAACCTTCACAGAAGTGGCATAAAACATGCGGAACGTCTCTTTTGGGAGGGTCAGCAAAATGTTTAAATTGATTAAAACCACACAATATTGTGTATCAGTTTTGAAGCCCATCTAAAAAACTGTGTGTGAGTTTATTGATGTGCATGATACAGCCTTTTACTGTAAAATGGAAATGAAAGGTAAATTTGATTTAAAATAAGAAAGCTGACTCTCCAAGAAAGCAGGTAAAGAAGTAAATTCAACTCTAGGATATATTTAGCAGGCACTTTTGGAAGTTAAATAAATACTTAGAGCAATCATAAACATCTCATTTTGACTAGTTTTCAAAACCTGATCCCTCTCACCTCGGAGAAAACTGCACCAGCAGTATTTTTGTCAAACTTGTGTCCTTATTTTAGGCTGAATGTTTAATACATCTCTTTTGCATGCATGTAAAGTGCTGATAACGCTGTCTTTCATCTACCCAAACTCTGAACTTCTTTCTTATCTTACAAGACAAACAAATCAAGTTGTCATCAATGTTAGGGCCGAGATTGTCCTGGTAGCTCATCCTGCCAGTAAGGAGAGCTAATCTTCCTCAAACAGGATCACCCGATTCTGCACCAGCGATCAAGTATATGCCTGGGATGACACTGATGTGACTTTTTAAAGGCAAAAATTGTAATAGAATAAATATTGATGAATATTTATTACATCCGTTTGCCTTTTCTGACATAGTGTTGATGGTCATATAAATCAGACTTATTTCTCTAAACGGGGACCTGGTTTGTCGTGAGCTCCCTTGAGTTTTGGGGAGGTAGGCATGCCATGCTCTTCCATGATGGGGAGCTTTGCAGCTTACAGCTGCTTGTATTTCTCCGTTTCTTCTCCTGGAAAAAAACTGGCCTCCAACCAGATGGTACTGCTTCTGTGGTTCAGAAAAGGAATATTCAGGGCAATATTCCTAAACATGATTTTATTTGGGCAAGTCCTCACCCTTGTGATTTAAAAGTCAATTTGCAGACTAGTTTTCTTATGAATTTGCCTAGCTTGCCAACACAGTGACCTAAAGAAAGGCTTCATCTTCCCATCAGTGACTAAGGGCATCTTCTCCTTCAAGGGAAAAGGATCTCAGCTGTGGTGACAGCTTTTTGCATGGTACAGTCTAAAATGGATCTACAAAATAATTCAAGATAAGAGTAAACTCCACAAAGCGTTATTTTTTTCTACCAATTTTTCTTTAAAAGGTGTATATTTTTCAGAGGGATGTGTCTCAGTCCTCTGAGACATGTAACTGATTGTGTATCGAAAATATCTCTAACACCTCTAATATAGATCTAGACTGAGTCTGAACTTACTAGTAATCAAACACTCTAAAAACCACAACAAACCCTTACATCAACTCTTGTTTAGACTGGAAGATTAATGCATAATTTGCAGTAGATTATTCCTGTGCTGTATATTTTATACTCCTGAATGAACAGGAGACCACATTACAAATAACTGATTGAAAGAATAAAATGAATGTAATATAAATGACTTTAGGGCCTCATTCACTTTGTTTTGCTGGACCTTGTTATCAGTGGACCTGAGTAAAAAAGAGTGAAATCAAAAGTGCTGATAAGGTATCTCCGGTCAAATTGCTTTCAGAGCCTGGATACACTTTTTGTATTGGCTTTTTTCTTCCTGTTTCACCCACATATACAATTCTCTCCAGCTTCCAAATATTGTAGAGTCTCAGAATGACATCAAATCAATACACATCCAATAGCCTTGCTTTTGCTGCGAAAGAAAAGAGCTAATGGTGCTGACAGTCTTTGAAAAGCTTTCCAGTTGGCCCAATCTGGAATAAATTATCCTGAAAAAGAAGTAGAACTCTTTTCCAGCAATGCTATTATTATAGTATGTTCCATCAGCAATACTTTGAAGCTTTTAATAATACATTATAGCCCAGAAAAGGAAAATGGAAGAATCTATCTTCATTACTGAAAAACTGAATCCTGCTTTGCCTCTTGCTTTCCTAAGAAAAACCCTGTTTAAAGCAAGAATTGCAATTTTTCTATAGCAGCACCAAGCACTGATTCTTTAAGAAGTAAAGACCTTTAATAGAAAATGCTTGTAGAATTTACTTAGAAAGCATTTTCTGAAAAAGGGATAGTATAATGCTGTGCTTTGTCAACACAAGTGTTAACTATGAGTATTTTAAAGAGGGTTCTTTAGCATGTGTCACACTTTAATTTGTACATCTGCTGATGTTATTATGACTTAAAACAATGTATAGGTGTACTAAAGGATGTGTTCCTGTCACCAAAAAAAAAGGGAGGAGTAATCTTGCCTCTCATTTTTTTTCTCTTCCATTTTTTTCCTCATTTTATAGTGACTCTGCACATGCACAGCAGTATTCACTGCAGCTTTTGGCAATAGGCTGAGACTGGGTGTGTTGAAAATGCCATAAAACTCCTCTGAAGGTCTTTCAGAGTGAAAGACAGAGATATCTAAAAAGTATAAAAGTGGATCTTTTCTTGTTAAGAATCAGAAGCTT
Organism: Crypturellus tataupa; assembly: GCA_034781795.1. NCBI lineage: Eukaryota > Metazoa > Chordata > Aves > Tinamiformes > Tinamidae > Crypturellus > Crypturellus tataupa. The sequence continues at coordinate 914,999 of JAWLRI010000924.1, read as the reverse complement.
TTCTCAATACGATTTATCATGGTGTTTTATCAATATTTTAATTAGGAGGTTAATTTTCTAATTCGTATGCCACTAGCAAGAAAGTATTTTCACATTTTTATTTTGCTGGTATGTTATGAAAAAAATACACAGTGAAAGGATCAAGGATTATTCTAGACGTTTTCAGCTGAGTTCACTCCATATACTTTTTAATAAGAATATTTTTTCTATGTTTTATGTTTTACACCATTAATTGCTCTTAGCAGGGGAGACTGGTATAAAAAAGTCTTTTTACTTAAAGCTCTGTGCTTTCAGATTTGATCTCTAGAGATGTGCACACAGATTGGGAAAGTAAAAGAATAGGAGGAAATACAAAAAAGGGGGGAAAAAGTGTTATTTGTATGGGCTGTAAATCAGGGGATTGACTTTCATGGGCAATGAGCTATTATTCTTTATTATTCTTTATCAGTTAACTCGTGGCAAACATTTCATTTCCGGTTATTTGCCATTGCTTTCTGTTTGCAATCTGACCAGAGCTATGTCTTGCAAGATGAAAATTCAGCTTGGCAATTAGACACAGTTCTTTTTAGCAAAAGGAGTTTATACCAAGATATGTGGGAAACAGCATGAACCTTAGTGAAATTGGGATGTAGTCCAGCAGATGAACATATTCCTGTCTTTTTCCTGTGTGGGATATAAGTATTGCCCCTGTCCTGCTGCCGGGGTGTCCAAACTGTAGTGGCAAATTCATGTCTTTCGGTATGTGGGCACGTTCTTGATGGATGTGCAACCACATGCCTGTCGGTATCATGTGGTGGTGTTCTCCACCCCTTTCTGGTTTCAACCCTAAACTCAAATAAGCTTCTTGTGTGTTAATCGAAAGGGAGGCCACATCAGACTACCCAGCTGCAGCAGATCCCAGCCACACATCTCCCTGTTTTATGAGATTCTGGTTTGTTGCACCACAATTGTATAGCTACCTCAGAAATGTTGAATATCCCATACGTATTGATTCTATTTCGAAGATGTTATCCTATATGATTATGTGCTAATATGTACTCTCCTCCTACCATTCCAGTGTCTGGAATATCTAAAACCTCAGATGGAAAGGAAGTTCAATAACTTGCCTACTGTCAAGTATGAAAAGCATGTCTCTACTTTGGTGAAAGGCACCCTCTCGTCTTGAGAATTTTTGATTGTTTTGGCACACACATTTAGCTCAGAAATAATCCTTCTTGCTTTTGAAACTCAGCCCTGAAAGTAGCTGATACACAATGAGGAACAAGTGACTGGGCTATATAATACTAAGACTGAAGAAAATGGAGAGAGATTTTTTTGATGATTTCCTTTGTTCTTGTTTTTTATATTATCTCGATATAAATAGAATGGGGACATTTGTGCAGAGATTCAGCTCTGTGCCTGTAGGGCAGTGACTGTAATCCAAGTGTGTGGTCCTGCTCACATGCAAAATGAGTGGCTCTTGCTGTGAGCATCCTGCAAGTGTCCAAGTGTCCGGGACAGGAAATCTCCTACTAGTTGTAGGACTAGGTCCCAAGAAAAGAGTTTAATCCTATAATGAATCACACTTGAAATGAGCATGTTTGAGGTTTTCAACTATGGACCTAAATTTGGGCCAGGCTTTGGATATATGAAGAATTCTGTTTCTACCAAACTTATTTGTATACACTTCCACATGAAGAATACATATCTTCTCCAGCAGAGCTCAGTAACAAACTATATTGTAGCCTCCCAAACCATTTTTCATTAATTTCAATTTTTAAATTTTATAAAGCTTAACATTAACCGTTAGAAATGGTCAAAATACTTTTGTGTAGAAAGGAGTTCTGGTGAAACATATCATTTACATCAAAACTTTTATATGACTGAGAAATAAAAAAAAAACCCATTTAACTAGAGTTAACAAAAGGAATTTCATTTTAACTCTTCGTGTAGGTTTCAAAAAAAATTGATTTGAAAATTCTCACAAGCAAAAAATAAATAAAATTAATAGACATTTATTTTCAGAAACATATCTGAACATAGGCAGACATCATATTTATTTAATAATTGCTGTTAACATATCCCTTCTGCTTTGTAATTTCTGTAACTCAAGACAATCCTATTCATTTCCCCTGGTGACAAGTGCTTTCATTTATTACTTTCTTGTGTTGGTAGTTTCTAGTACAGGTGCATGAAAATAGAAGGATGGACATCTGAGGAATACTGGCTCTACTTTCATGACCATCAGCCACTTAATGGTAGTGATAAAAGGAATACAGATACATAAAAAAGAAAAAAGAGTAGCTTTTGTCTCAGAAATTCTCTGTTTTGTGTTTTTCAGTCAGGTGCTTCGTAGGGCTGAGATTGCATTGTGGCTGCTAGAGATATACTTGCACCCTGTTTCCTTCTTAATTTCTTTTGTTTAGCACTGATAGGAAATTCAATGCTAAACCTGCTCGTACCCCCTCTACCTGGTGCTGCAGTGGAGCCTCACAGCGAGTTGGTGGTTTACTCTTTAACCTGGCACTGATGGCCGTTTCATCCACGCTGTATGGATAAGTTATTGCTGCCAATGGATCCTTTCCAGACCTTTCTGCAGCATTGCAACCCAGCTGTGTGCTGGATATGGGGAGGGAAGCTGGCTGACCGTGGTTGGAGCCAGAAGGATGCTTTGCTTGTGTTGGAAAGCTACAAGTGGGCAGAATCTCTCTTCCTGCAGAAAATGGCTTATCCAAAACACTGCTTTTGAAAGGTCTTGTTGCTCTAGCTGGCATTCATGGGCATCCCAGTGGCAGTTACGTGCGTGACTCCACATCCACACTAAAACAACAGTATAGTTATTTTTACAGATTCTCTTTACTGGAAACTCAACATTTTTCTGACATTTCTGACACTGCTTTAAGGCATGTGTCTGCCTGTAACAGCAGTTATTAGTCACTGTGTTTTCTTGTTTAATAAAGAAGGGTTTGAGTTAAGATGATTATAATCAAATCTCTTCACCCTTATAAAATAATGTTGTATCATTCTACAAAGAAAGACAAATTTAAGGTAATGCTCTTGAAGCAGTTTTGATATTTGATTCCAGTCAACTACTCTGAACACTTAACTTGAACATCTTATTGTCAGAGGTCAGACTTTGAACCACAACCTCAGAGTGAGCACTGTATTTCAGTGCACGGTTTTATTAGTCCCAGATCTTTAACTTGGACTGCTGCACCTCAGGATAACGACACTTATGTTTTTAGCTGTAAGAAATTCAGTAAAAATACTAGGTAAAAATAATAATTTATCTAGAGAAGAATATTAAAAAATCACCAAATACTGTCTTGATATTATTTCAGCTGGTGAAAATATTTGCTAAAGGTTTAATGTATTAGTCTTGTAGAGTTTTTGCAGGAAAGTGGTAAGTAGCCTTTAATTATCATCCTCATTTTTATTGGCTTAAATTAAAGAATAACTGGCAAGCAAATACAAAGTTAATTATTTTTGTGGCCAAAAATATACAGTTTAATCATTGCTTTGATTCATCTTGTGCTCACAGCTTCCATCCCGTAGATAACTGGAAAAACATAAAGTGATGAGATTTGCTTAACCTCCAACTTAATATCGCTATGTAATGTTGTATCAGTAGGTAGGAGTCTTATTTTCACTTTTTCACTCACATTATGCTGTGGTTGCTCTAAGGTAGCTACTAGGTCCTAATAGTTTTCAATCCAGGAAATGATTTAAAAAAAAAAAAAAAAAAAAAAAAAAGAGAATCTGCATCTGTGCAGCATGTACTTTTCCATTATTTAGTTGGCCTAAGAGCAGGGGAAGATGTTTCAGATCTCAAAGGTATTATATTCAAGCAGCTGGAGCTGAGTCTATACATGGTATCATGGAATTGGGACCTAAAATACAACATGTTTTCCTAAATTTTTTAACAGTTTGAACTGAAACTGATATTTCCCATTGTGTGTTTTTGAATGGCCTGTCATTAACAATGCAGCAACATATCAAAGCTAAGATGTTTTTTTTTTTTTTTTACTTTTATAGATGGGTAATCGTTACATTTCTCCATTATTGTTTATGAAAATGGTCTAAATAACACAAAAAGGTTTGATATTTTTCAATGTATGCGTGGTTTTGAAAAGTACGGCCTAAGGCGGTTGGATTTTAGAAAATGGAATATTGGTTCAAACTAAAATTGTTTATTGACTTCTCTCATGCCCAGGTTCTTTGAGATTTAGTGAAGGTGCTGCGGTACTAGCAATATCCACATCTGCCAGTATAAAGCAAGCTTGGGCAGGGCGCAGTAATGTAATAGTAATGTCAGGTATGCAAATAGCTTCACTAATATTAAACACAAGTCATCAAGGAATTGATGCCTGTCATAGCTATACAGCTACCAAGGATTAGAGTGGTTTTTACATTTATACCTCACTGAATTTCCGACAGTTCCACATGATGAATATCTAGCTAAAGAACAACTTGTTTCATATTTAACTTGAGTCTCGTTAGTTGGTGTGTAATGGGTACATCAGGGCTTCCTCATCACTAAAAACATATGAAGGAGTTTTGCAGTTGGAAAACTATTACAATAGCTGAAACTTTTTTTTTCCCTAAGAATAGAGAGAGCCAGGAAAGCTTAACTTTCTAATGTTGTTATAAATCTTCCATGCATGAAACCTATGGAAGCAAGTTGTATTAAAATCTTTGGTTCCTTTAACAACCTTACTGTAAGTTTTTTGGTTTGAGAACTTCAGATATCTGCTAGAGCCTAAGTACAGGCATTAGAAGCTCCATATGACATTCTTCTGATTGCCTAATGAAAATACTAAAAAGAAGAAGATATTTTTGCTTGCTTGACTCTAGTCATGTGCAAAAAGCAGAGCAGGTGAAAAGTTAATGCAGGAAGAAAAAGGGGGAGGAAAATCTTCTTAGCGTGCAAAACAGTGCCATACCAAGACAGTAAGGCTGGAGTGATACTGATCTTGCAATCAACTGTTGTCCTAGTGGCTTTGCATGAGGTTAATTTTAAGATTAACAGTAATATCAAAGAGAAATTTCACACTAACATTAAGCCTGTGGTATCTGCATGCTGCTACCATTCTAGGTCTCCTCCAAGTGACATACTGGGATGGTAAAGACATTCCTGGAAATACTTAGGAATTTCAAATTTAGGAAGAAAACCACAATGGCAGGGAAGTATCATGGTTGCATCCTCAGAATACACCTTCCAAAGGTTTAAAAAATGACAAAATGATGCTACTTCTTCAGGTTTAAAAGAATTTAAATTCTTGCTAGAAGGTAGAACAGTAACCTATGTATCTAGTATGTAATTGACATTAAAACAGTTTTAAAACAAAGTTGATTGTTTTAATACTTCAAGCAGGGCTCTGTGGGTAGCAATTCTTTGTTATAAGCAAGATTTCTGCCAAAACTGTCTCCTTTTTCCTAGTGTTCTTGATGTCGTCTGAGATTTCCTCTGCATGCTCTATTTCCTTAAATCTCAATTCAATTTCCATTAACAAGTAAAGAATTAATAGGTGCCTTTCTCAGCCTCACTGAACTAAGCTCAGCACTAAATTTGCTGCTTTTCCATCGATGCCTTTAGATCGTATTCAGGGTTTCTTCCTCTTTTGAGTAGTAAATCAAAAAACTGTAACCCTGTACAATATTTTTTACGATCATAAAGGAATTCATTTTATCATAGTGCTTCCCTGAGTATTTAAGAAATAAGCCAGCTTTATCAGCCAAAGGTTAAAGACTAAGTGTTAATGCTAGAAAAGCTCTAGGTAGCCCTTTACAGCAGGGTGCTCAGCTTTGCCCCCTAGCTATCTGTTTCCATTTAAATTACCTGCCAACGTATACCTGCAGTTCTGATTTTTTACCATGAAAATGGGAATAAATCATAGGCTTTGCTTCATTCCCATCACTTGCTTGAGGCTCAGCATACTGTTTGCCACATGCCATTTTTCCTGGTCTTGTGTCCTGACAAACCTTGAACATCTTAAGATTAAGCATGAGTGATGCATATTCAGAACAGGGAGGTCAATCCAAGTTCAAACATTTCTGAAAATACAATGTCGGGGACAGTGGATCCTCTTCATTCAGTAGCAGACGTATCATTTTTCAGAGAATGAACTCTTGTCCGTTTCATATGAACTAAAATTTCTGAACAGTGAGTGTCCTAATCAGGTTAAGTGTATAGCAAAATTAATACAATATTCTAGAAATTCAGTTTAAAAAATGGATTAATGACTCTAGATCATGATAGGAGCATAAGACGCTAGTGAGTCTGGCTGCTGGAGGTGATGTGTGATCTGTGTTTTGACCTGGAATGTGGGTAACTAACATTAAACTTGAATTATACTTTAAGAATGTAAAAGTTCAGGAGAGGATTTCTGACACGTAGAAAAACACTAAGAAAACCTTGAAAGAAGCAGTGAGAAAAACAATCAGACTTTTCCTCTCAAGTGTATGGGCTGACTTCTTTCTTACCATTTCACTGCTTTTTGCAGAACTGGAAAAATGAATATAAGCTGATGAGAGCAAACGGGTTTTGATGTTTCTGGTAGCATTTCCAGTATCTTCCACATGCGTTATTTGTTCATCCACAATACTTTCTTTTCCAAAATAGTCCATCACAGTAAACAGCCCTCATGCGATTCAGACGGTGTTAACTGCTCTCTTGAATCTCCTCAGGGGTTTTCATTCAAAGACCAAAAGCTCTTTACAGAACTGGGAAAGTTTTTTCACTCCCAACTGATGGCATAACCAGCAGCTTTGGTGGCATAACACAGCAGCGTTATAGAAATGAAGGCTGCTTTCCAGTTGCTATGATGGAAAAAAGTTACAAGGGTTTTCTGCTGTTGTCCTTGTGGCTGCGTCTCTTTTTCATGGTTCTGCTTCAGCCTCGGTGACCTTGCAGCTGCTGCAGCCATGCTGCTTGGGCTTTAATGTTTTTTTCCTCAATACTGTGAAGACCATGACCCACTGCCTTGTTATGACTTTTTTTTTTAGGATCCCCATAGAATGTAATCCAGTTGTTCACATCTGGAAAGCAGAAACTGTGCCGCCTAAATATTTGGGGTGGGGAGAGGCAAAGAGCAAGATCAAGATTTGAATTTTAGTCACTTCTAGCTGCTTGCTTAAACTCATTTTAGTGGTTTGCATCAATTTAAGCACCACAGAAAGCGGAGGGCTGGTTTTATTTTTCTCCAGGCAATCAAGTCTAACCCTGACTTTTAAGATCATATTACCTGTTTGATTACAGAACAACCGATGCAGGAAACCAAAGAAAGAAGAGGTGGCAGAAAGTTTGGGAGCCAGACAGATCGTGTACGTGCAGTCGGTTGCTCCCCCAGTGCATCCCACGGCCATGGGCTGCCCGACCATGGGGGCACTGCACCACGGTGGCCTTGCAGTGGCGGTGGCCTCCCCTTGCCTCTTGCCACGTGTCCAGGCTCCCTGCCATTCCCGGGGGAGCAGCGGAGCGGGTCTAGGGGAGCTCCGTGCTGCGCCGTCTCCCCCAGCAGCGCACCTGATGCGGCGGGGGCTGGCACGCTGCCCTATCGCTCCCTGCCATCTGCTCCAGGAGGCCACCTGCCCGTCAGCCAGAAAACACAGCCGGGAAGGTGACACCCGGTTATCAGTTCTCAAGCAGAGTGAAATTCAATGAAGGTGGAAGGTAGAGTCGATACGCTTTGCAAAATAAATCTTGAGGTCGTATGTGGTTGAAATGAGCCGGCCATACGGAAAACTCCATCGCAAGCCACAATTCTACGGCTGTCAGATGGAAAGAAAATACACCCGTGTTAAAATACACCTTCATCCAGACTAAATAAATCCTTTTTAGACTGCTGGAGGTTTCTGCTCAAGTAAAGCGTCTCTCCTGAAAGTGAGACAGACACCTCCTTATAAAGCTCCCACACTGGGAATGGGCTTTAGAGGGGCTCAGCCCATCAGTGGCTGTGCTCCAGCCAGCTAGCTCCTAACAGCTTACCCCAAATTCATACACATACAGCAAAAATATTTTCCTGTTTTTATTTTTTTGGAAATGATTTTTTTGGTCTTGTTTGATTTCGGAGCCACCTGTCGATCTAGCACTAAATTTTCTGAAAATGTTCCTTTGCATCTCCCTTTGTTTCTGGGGGAATCCATTAGTTACAGTAGGAGACTCTGCATAGTGGGACCATATATTTTGCTATAGTCTAACTATTTTCACTGTACTAATTTGAATTTTAATACTTGTAAGTGCATTGCTGTCCATCAGTATGCTACCACTGCAGCACACCGTCACATAATTCCCCAGAAACAGAAACAAGAGGGAGATGATTTACAGGCTAGAAATCTCATATGGTTGCTCTTCATTGGCACTATGTGCAGGGTGACGCACTTTATAAATCCACCACGCTAATGAAAGTTTATTTATTAGTGTGCAGCCAGTGAGATTAGTAATGTTCTGGGCAATAGTATTCTTAGTGAGGTAGTGAGAGAATTAGATGTATTGGCAAGCAACCTGGACCATGAGGGAGTTATACAATGAGATCTAGGAAAATTAACAATTTGTTGGTACTATGGAAATGACAGAAATATTTCTGGTCAAACACAGTCAAACATGAGGTATTTGAAGGCATGGCTCAATGGCAGGTACAATTGTTACAGTTACTTAACAAATGCCATGGCCAAAATGCTCTAATGCTTTGTGTGTAAGGCTGTAGAATTGTTAGTTGTCAAGCTGTAGAGGAAACCCAAATCCTCTGCAAATAAATGGATTATGATATTTCTTAGCAATAATAAAGTAGTAATAATAAAGCAGTGAGTAAATTTGAGAGGAAATGTAATATTTTAAAAATTATAGCAACTCAGTGAAATAAACTATGCAGTAATATGCACAATGAAGCACTAGAAACATTAAGGTACTCAATTTCATTGTTTTGATGAGGGAATTGAAAACAACTGGGCTAGTAACTCTAGTGTCTAGTGTAGTTATATTTTATGCTGAAATATAGTTAATCCCTGCCCAGTCTGATGCTAGTACTAGATGTTTCAAGGATGGGTTACGTACATATCGTTGGGAACTATTACGTAGGCATTAACCACAATGATCCGTCATATGTCACATATTTTGGCAGTTTATTCACTGTGACCAATTTACATGTCAGCATTTCCTGTTTCACATTTTTGTGTTGATTGCTCAACATATTTTTGACTTGATATAACAAATTCTCACCCCAAATCCCAAACTCTTCTATGCGTTTGCTTGTTTTTTGTGTATTAAAATGAAGAACTGTGAGTTGCAATCAGAAGTTGCTAGATTTGTCTCAAATTCTATTCCTTTTTATGAGACTGATTTTACAAAGAATTCACTAATTTGTAACTCTTAATCATCTGATTCTTATGAAAAATCTGTAGTATATAGAAACCATCTCATAAATCTATACTCCTTGATCATAAGCTGCTTATCTGATTGAAATGATGATATATGCAGGTTTATTATTTATTCTAAAATTGTAAAGATGAGTTTCAAATATTGTTTATATAAAGTGTGCATAGAAACAACTTTAGAAAGAAACAGTTAAAGTAACGAGAAAGAAAATAAAAGCCAAAGCTGTCCTTTTTTTATTCATGTGTTTTTGTCTCTTGACAATGAAAAAAAGTCACTAAGATTCATTAATATTAAATTTTCATATCAAAGTGTGCTTTACATGTTAAGATTTTTCCACACGTTAATATTCCCTCTATTTTGACAAGAAAATCTCAGAAATGATGTTTCAACCCTGACTTTTCAAAATTATTTAAGGTTATTAATGAATTTTCATCTGGCAGTGCTCATGTAAGCTGGAAATCAGAAATACTGTAGCCGCATAAACATGAGAAATATAAAGAAAATATTTAATTTTATTCTTAAATATATGAATAAAAATGGATTATAGTATATGTTTGCATATATCGTAGTGGATGTTACTAGGAATGTGGAGTAATTGGGGTTCATGGAATTTCTCAGGTGTGCTGTTTGTTATTTTTACTTTGTACCTTTATTAATGCAAAATTTGCTGAGTGAAGGTTTTGAATGGAACCTATATAGCACAATCAAGTGCAATCTCCAACTCACTTGCTGGAGACAAGTGACAGAAATAGCAACTTTAGGTCTCTTTATAGGAGTATGTTAGAATTAGTAGTAGTAGAGTTGGAAGGTAACTCTATAACGAACACCTCTGACAGCATATCTTTTTGAAACATAACCCGTTGGAAGACCTTAGTGCATTTCTAATATTAAGGGTTTCTACCTTTCCTCTAAAGCCAACTCTGTGAATAACCATTATATCCTTATCGGCCTGAATACTTCAAATTTGTGAAGGAAATCAACCCCATTCTCAGAATCTGAAATTTTGACTTTTTGATAGTTCTTCATAGTGGCACTTTAAGCTTTAGCAGACTCCTTATGAGTACTAAATAGCTGGGTAGGTTTCCTTGTCAGTTCTAGGACAGTAGGATCGCAGTGAGCTGTGCTGATGGCTACAAGGGCCTTGTGTACTTGTGGAACGCAAACAAGTAACAGAAATTAAAATCCTGTCTGTGATGTGATAAGAAAAATAAGCAATTCTAGTTATTTGGGGAAATTTCAAGTTATTACTGCCTACTAGATTGAAAAGGTCATTTCAATCTAATCGGTATGGAGCAAGTCAGTAAAATTCAGCTGTTTGGACAGGCATTTTCCTCTGCATTTGGTTTTGTTAAAAAATAATTGGGAACTACCACTTCTAAAAGGCCTGTGTTCTTTCATCCAGGATTCCCTAAAATTTTATTTTAGGAGGAAATTAAGTTAATGAGTGATTTATGCAGTCTGCAGATGTGCAGTTTAAAACAAAACTCTAATCCGAGGTTTTTAAAATAAATGTATACAGGAGATTCTGTCCTTCAGAGGAAACCTGTGTCACTGAAATGAACAAAACCGAAACTATCATTGCCATCATTCTCAGTTTTTTATCCCTTGCAGACTTTCTGAAATGCTTATCATAAGGCAAAAAAATATACAACCCTGTATATAAAAATTCTAAGAACTCTTTTAAACGTACACATGACTCTCAGTAACCTTTTTATCTCACAGGTACTATAATCATTAGTTAGATGGAGGAACTCAGTTATGGGTGAACTCAGACTGTTTAATAATTGTGGTAGGATTGGACAGAAGGACAGAATTTTGGGTAGTGGGCACAACAGAGCCACTTACCTCCCTGTCACTTAACGAAGATGGACTTTGATTTATTTTTCTTTATTTTTTTCTTCAATCTTGATGCAAAAGAGTTGGCTACAATGCTTTACTGAATATTAAGGAGAATTGTACTGTTAATGTAATCAGTTAAACTCAATGTGTCATTTTCCTTCCATAATTACCCAGCTTGCTTAGTCAGAGTCCTCTACTATAGAGGTATTTTGGTCCCTAGATCTCATGACTTTGGTATTTTTCTAACAGTGAAACCTAGGATTGACCAGGAATGGATGAGTTATTTTGCTTTGCTTTGTATTAAATAAGATCTCAGCTTCCTCCGTGGTTAGCTGCTTCTGTGCAAAGCAGTAACTGCTCTCCCAGGAAGGCAACACGGGCAGAACGAGGGAGCCTCGGCAGAGCCGGTGCCGGAGCGCTGCCCGGAGCTCCCCGTCGGTGGCTGGAAATGAACGTGCTCCTCTGGAAAGGGACACTGAGCAGTATCCCTGGGCAGGGAGTGCCCGGGAAGCAAATGTTGTCCGAGCTTCTTCCCTGGGGTTGTGGCACACAGAGCAGCGGGCAGGCCCCCCGAAAAGTGAGGCACACACCTCAGAAGTCTTCCCGTATGTGTGATTTGCTGCCGTCTGGTGGAAGATGGATTAACCAAAGCAAATTCTTCCAGTCTGCAGTTCTTCCATGACTAGATAAATAACAATCATTAAAAAAAAAATAAAAGCAACACATGCCCTTAGGGACAGCAAGTCTCCTGGGACTACCAGTTTGCATTTTCACTGCGTCAGCAAGGATGTAGATTTGTAAATATCCCAGACTACCCAAAAGGGCAATAAGTTATTCATCTTTTGTTGTTTTCTTACGTAATATACTTCCTTATTTTCAGTAGAGAAGGAAACATAATGCTGAGAACCAGTGTTAGAAGTTGCCTACTCAGAGTCTTTCTCATAAATACGAGTGAGTCAGAAATTGCCAATTTGTTCAGGAAAAGCTGTGTAACACCACCACATGGAGATGAAAGAAGTATATTTTCTTAAGGACGTCTTGTCCTACCAGAGTTTTAAAGACTGATTAATTATAAAGGTCAGAAGTTAATGTTTGTTTTCAGGATAAAACTCTGGTTTGGGAAAGGCTTGAGTCATTTACTGTAGACAGTGAAGGCTTGGATTGCATTAATTTATAGTTTGTCTTCTGACATAAAATTGTTATGAAACGGGTTTCCAAAGTGATATTAAATTGAAATGATAGTGTCAAAGGAAACATGTATAGTGAAGCCTGTGCTAAAGGAGCTAGGTTACATTCTGGCCTCATTAAAGTCACAGGGGTTTTGCTGTCGCCCTCAGTAAGGTTACAATTTCCGCTCTAACCTAACTCTAGGAGACAGCTGCCTGTCTTAGACTGACAAATCTGTCTAACATTTCCAGTAAAATCTTTCTCGGTTTCTAGTGAAATTCCCTATTCATGTATCTTATTTCTAGCATCTTGTTAGCTTTAATATCTAGGAAACTCTCCAGCTGAACTGCTTGTTCCATGTCTGCAAGTCTCCCCAGGGTCAGTTAATTTGGCCTGAACTTAGCTGGTTAGTGCCATTTGAGGCTGCTCTGATGGATCTGAACCATCCATACCTGGGCTGGCGAGTCAGCAAGGCCCCACAGGGATGCCATGAGACCCCCTCGAGGCAGCATCCAGAAGCTGGGCAGGATATTCCATGAAATCTCTCATGGTACTGGGGAACCTGTGTTTTTGGCAACCAAATTAAGTCCCTTGTATAAGCCTATCCAGAGAGCACTCCAGCTGGGTACCTGTGGTGTCTTCTTTTTATTTTGGTATTTTCAGCTATTTTCAGCTTTTGTTACTGTATATTCAAAATGCTTTTCAGGGGCTGTAAGGTAAAGGATTTAGGGAGATTCCAAATTTGCCTGCCTTGTTACAGGATCATGTTCGAATATATTTCTCTAATCTAACTACTGATAAATTAAGCAAGTTTTAAATATAAAATCCCCCTCGTTCTAATGCTCTAATTTAAATAAAATATTTTATATGCACTGTAAAGAGATAGACTGCTGTTCATAAGTTGCAAAACTTAAGGACAAATCGTTGATGTGTTGTATTTGCATAGGTCAAAAGACACATTCTTCTTCTATCCAAACCATATTGCAATATTGTTCTGATTATTTGCGTGTAAATAGTAGCCATTGTTTTCTGTGGACTAGTTTATTGAGCAAAGTGTGCATTTGAGAGCTCAGACCTAGAAAGGATTTAAAATTGATAGAGGATTTTACAGTGTAATGCGACATTATGTCAACATAGCAAGTTGAATGATGGAAATGTAAATGTTGAAATAATTTGTTAAGTAAAAGAGTGAAGTTGCGATGTTGCTGAAGTATTTTTTCTGTAGAAGAAAGCTGAACCAGATTTAGACTTGAACTCCTGATGTGTGCAAATACATCATGTTGAATAGGACTAACTTGAAATTACAAGCAATGGAAGGGTGCTGATATCCAGACTGGAGCAGCATGATTTTTGTTTGTTTGATAAGCACTCCATTGTTGCTTGCAAGATGAAAGAATATGTGTGAATTTAGGCCAATGAGCCCTAAATTTAAAGAAGAACCTAAATAAGGTATAAGGACATGAAAAAGTTTATATCTATATAAAACTCTTGTTTGTTATTATGTAGAGTATTATGTTTCTGTAAAATCTGCTGTTAAGCCTTTATACTTAATTCTGCTTTTTTTGGATTGCAGTCTTTGAAATGCTTGTTTTGAAATGACATTTTGAATTTAAAATGAACACAAATTCTAACACAGAAAAATGATATTTTAAATCTTGAAACAGAGAAAAATATTCCTGTCTATATGTAGCACTGAATTTGTGGAAGATGAATTCTGCTTCTTATTTTTTAAAGTTGAACTTAACAAAAATATTGATTTGGTTTCAACCTGACCACATTTGCCACATGATATTTTATAGCTCAGTGCCTGAACTAATAAAACCCCATCGTTTGTTCAGCCCTTGATTCATGGTAATTACTGCTTAATCACACAAATATGATAGCAATCAAGGAGTTTTCTTTTGGAGTATGTCTTCCTCCTTTTTCCAACTCAAAGTGGGCTGAGAGATTTAAAATACTTTGTTTTCCTTTGCACTTTGCCAAGTTTCAAGAGAGCAGGTTGAGCAGAGCATGGCCCCATAGTGTTTCCAGACATCTGACTCCTCCCCAACCTTGTGTGACTAACCTGGGCATCTGGCAAGGGGCTGTGGACGTCAAGGGGTGCCAAATCGCTGGAAATTAAAAACAAATCCTCAAGAGATATTGAAGCTCCCATCTAGAATTTCTCCAGCTCCGACATGGCTCTGAATGCCGGGCTTTAAAAAGGTGAAATGAGTCTTAGAGTCAGAAAGTGAATGGTATGCCAGATCAGATCTGCTTCTCTTAATGTCCTCGGTGAGAAGCTGTCATACGGCTTAATAACAGTTTTGCCTTCAACTGAAAGGGCTCAGGATATGCTCTTATCTTTTCTCTTGAAAGTGGAGTTAGGTTGGCTTATCTATGTTGGCTTATCTATATTGCTGTTATAGCAACTTCTGTTAGGCTTTTGCCAAGACAAACAATCCTCTAAGTAACATAAATTGAAAAGATTTCACCTCGTTCTGAGTTTAAATGATCTACTGATCCATTTATCTAATCAGCCCACTTTCTAATCTATTACATTGGCATCTGATTTGAAGCTGTTATATGATAGATAAAGCTTGAACAAACTCCCCTCTAATGCTTTGCTTTTCTTCTACTTACTTCTCTCTGCTTCTTACCTCCAAAGGATGTTTCAGCTGTGGAGTTGTAAATGATCCCAAATTGTCTTCTGTTATTTTTGACTCAATCTACAAGGTGCTCCAACTGTAGCCCATTTCAAGCAACTTCTCTCTTTAGTCAAAATCTCTGTGAAAACTCAAGTTACATTTTGATCCATACTTTCAATTACTAATGATATTTTATAAACATGCCAACATTATTAAATATTATATCCAGATATTTATATTTTCAGTCCTCATTATTATCTCATTGATCTTGTTTGCAAAAATCAGAAACACGACACTTAATTCAATAGTTTTGGGAGAGGCAAAGTTTTAAAGGGAAAAATGCAGTTTAGAGTAATCAGAGGAGTTGAGGTTTCTAAATGTAACATTATTTATGCTTTGTCCAACTTTTAGCTAATGTATATCAACTGAAGTGTCACAGAGCTAATTTCAAATAGCTATATTCATTCTTATTATCCGTTTCATCTCGTGTTTTATTTTGATGTCAAACATGTTAGCCTCTCCCTTTCTGCCTCCTAGATATTTACTATAACAATCTTCTCCGTACCACCTCCAGTTACTCTCGTATTTGTGGAGATTCTCAATTGCTAGGATCTCCTTACATCTCTTTTCCAGAGTCTGTGAGTTCTGATTTTATTCTTTTTTTCTCTCTGAGGAAATGTTATTGTGAGGAAAGGGTAGTCCCTTTCGTGATGAAGATACGATATAAAAATATATTTTATCTAGCCTGTGCTATACATCTTTGTCTCATACTCAGCAAAGTCTGTTTCTTTCTTTGGAAGACCTAGATTTTGTTTTGCCTTAAGAAAGAGATTTTCTCTCCCAATTTTCTGTGGCACTTGTGTAGGGAGAAGTGTATCTGCTAGAAGCCGCCCTCTCCGCAGTTGGAGAGAGGAGATGAGACTGAGTCAGTGCAACAGAAAAACGGGGTAGCGGAGCAAGTGGCTCTGCTAACAGCTCCTCTGTAGAGAGACCACTGTCCACAGATGTATCAGTGGTAACTTCAGATGACCTCCTATCCAGCACATTTAAACGGTGAGAAAATAATTCTTGCTTTTTTCCTGTTTGAGAGAGGTCAGCCACCAAGTGTGGATACCTGGAGCTGAATTTACCGTTCACAAGCTAGCCTGTAGTGTCTTTGTGCCTATTTTCTCTCATATGAAAGAGAATGATAGCATTTGCACGAAGGATTAATGTTAGGAAGAGGTCATGAGAGGAAAGATGCCGTGGGATTGAAAAATGTTCCGAGTATATTTCCAAAGTTCTGTTTTTTGTGTTTTTCCCTTTGGATATGAGTGAATTTCCTGACTACAGTCTAACTAGGTCAATGAGCAGATAATTTATTCATATGGCTACAAGTATTTCTTTAGAGTGGTTGGTTTCACTGTTTTTCTTTTTCTCTGTCATTATACATATTTAATGACACTGTGATATGTTTAGCTAATTTCAGTTGCCTGTTTGGTATGGTAGACTTGACTACCATGTGTGTAGAAATCAAAGGACATGTGGTCCTGTGTGGTCTAAATTTTCCTTGACTCTGATAAAGTTCAGCTTTTTCATTGCCTCTCAGGTATAAAATGAAGGATATGAGAACACACTGTAATGTTCCATTTCAGTACCTTCAATTTTGTTGTTCACATGATGGAGTTTGAAACCACATCTTAAAAAGACAATATCATGTGAACATCGTGAGCATTTTTACTTCCAAGAGTTTGATTTTCATATTGAGGGTATCATAGCATTATGTTAAGAAAAGTGGTAACGTGCCATGATTAGTCTGGGCTGTAGGAAAAAAAACAGAGTTAGTCTTCTGAATGTAGAGTACTTGTTAAAATTATACAGTCTGAGGAGTTTTTATTGGTTGGAGGCCACTATACTTAGTTTTAACTGGATCAGAACCTTGTTGGCCTCCTCATATTTTTTTCTCAATATTCTTTAACTGTGCAGCTTAATTTAATTTTGATGTTTAATATTCTTTTGTTTAAATAGTGTCTGGTTTTAAGAAAAATATTTTTAAGGATATAATTGCACTCTGAGGTTTGCATTAACATCCTCTGAAATAAGATACATGTTAAATTAATACTGATCAGAAATTAACTACTACCATGAGGCCTCTATGTTTCATATTGCAGTTAACCCACAAAAGGGGAGAAACTGCAGAAAATACCAAACTTCCAACTCTTCTTATGAACACAGAATGCTTAACATTTTCAGAAAATCTAGGGCAATTTCAACACACACACAAAAATGGAAAGGAATATTTTTTATTCAATTAAAAGCAGAATGAAAAAATTCTCCCATTTAAAAATGACATGTGTAAGCAAACAAACAAAAAAACCCAAACCAAAAAGCCTTGCATCTTTGAAAGCTTTGAATTGAATCCTTCTGTTCATTCTGTTGGATTTTTTCCTACAGTCCTATCACTGTATCCGGTGATAAGAATCTGAAGATTAAGACATCCTATGGAGAAGCAGGATCTAGTTTGTACTTGGCCACTCTATTCCAAGGCCACATAATTCACTGCCTAGCTTATTTTGCTACTGGCTACATATTTATGTTTATAGTACATCCTACTCAGCAGCTGATCAAACATGACTTGCCAAATCTTCCTCCTCTCCCTTCCTCCCTCCATTCTCCCAAACTAAATGTACTTCCAGGATGTTAGAAAATATCTGGGGCTTTGGAGGACAATCAAAGCAAAATAGGAAATATTGAAGCAACTTTTTCAGGCTTTTTTTTTTGCCTGCAATCCTAAGGAAACTTGTCTTTCACGAGACATGAGGCATAAGAAATGTTGCAACTTGTCCACTTGTTAGACCAGAGTAGGTATCTGAATACAAATTTTGGATTTTAAACTAATGTAACATTGCTGTCTTATCTATTTGAATTTCTCCACTCTTCAGTGAATCACAGATTGAATTTTATTTTCTAGGAAAAAGTCCTACTTTACAAATTAGTAGTGCAACAGCTTTAATTCAAACTTGCATTAATGATGGACATGTACAAGTGATGTGGTTATTTAATGAAATTTCCTCCTGCCTTTTATCCTCTCCTAAAAAGTTTTGGAAAGTGAATCACTTTTAATTACATTAATGTGTTTTCCTGTGTGTACAAAACAAAATAGTAATCAAGCAAACTAGATCATCCAAGTTGGGTTATGTTTAGTAAATTCACTCATTATTTCCCTTTCTTGGTCCTCAGGAAAGAACTATGCAAAAAAAGATAAGTAGGCTGAGAGCTTATTTTTACATTCCTACACATGTGCAATTTCTGTTGGAAACTAGAGTAATTTTTCATGTGATGGTGTTTAAAACCAGAATGAGAACCATTCAAAAGTAATTTCTATATAGCAAGCTGCAAGTCTTCTACTTTTCCCATAATGTATAACTATGCTCTTTGCAAATTTGTTTGAAATAGATCTTTTCAAACAAAGCTATAGTCTGTTTGATCTCACGTGAATTATATTATAATATGTTTTTAATTGGAGAAAGTAAGGTAATGGCAAACTTCCTGAATTATGTAAACCAGACCTTTTACACACACAGAATAATTTATATTACTTTGAACTTTTGAAAGTGTAAAAACATCCCTTGCTTTTTATTTGAGTTTATTGAAGAGGTCAACATTTGTGACGTCTTACAGTAGACTGAAAGCTTCTCTGAAGAGAAGACTTTGTTTCCCTCATTTTCTCTTTATTTTTCTTCTCTCTTTTTTTATTAACTTTTCTCAGTCCGCCAACCAGCATCTTAGACTCTACCACACAGAAACTCAATATGCTTCACAAACATTAATTGCTCTGGCTCTATATCAGTTTGAGGAAAGCAATTTATGGGTGACAAATATGCACAAAGTGACCTGCCCTAGTCACCAGAACACTTAGTGTAATGATTTGGAGTGAGATTTAGGTCTCTTTGACTCCGGTCTTCTTAGTCACAAGATTAAGGAATAGATAAGATTAAGGAAGATGGTAGGTGTTATAATGTGTTTATAAAATTATAGGATCCAAAAGGGTATAGAAGGTTTTTCGTTCTCTTAGTATAATCTCTGTAGTTATTCAGTAACATCTTCCATACTTTGGAGTTATGATACTCTCATAATGAAAATACTCATCATGTCTAAAAGTTATATTTGGATCTATGTTCTAAGTTGCAACTTCATATCAATTTCTCTCTTGAAAAAGACACATTTCTGCCTAATTTCTTAATCTGAGAAACATAACCAGGTACATAAATCCTGTACTGAGAGAGGTATGGAATTACCTTAAAATTAACCACTCTGAAGATAGAAATGGGAATAAGGGCTTTCTTCCATCATTACCTGGTTTGCTCTATGGAATATTTCACAGAGATTAAAATACTGATTTCCTTCTTTACTATTTTTAAAGTATTTTTTTTTTTTTGCTGCTTTAAAATAACACCACTCTTGGTTTAAGTATTACTGTCTCAAACTCCTGAAAATTAATTTGTCGTGGGTACTCTGTTGTTAAACATGCTAAGCTCTGTGTGAGTTCAAAGGCTAAACTATTGCCAGAATGAAATTTAAACTTGTCTCTGTTAAACATCTGTGCTCTCAGAGTTACCAGTGATGTGTCCCTTTGACCTGTTTCATTTGAACTATGCTGGAAGTCAATTTTCAAACTACTAAATCTAACTTCAGGGTGTGAATCACTGCTGGGTGATGATAGGTAATTGGATAGTGAACTCACAAGGGGCATGAGAGTACCGGAGCTCCTATGTTCTCAAAGGAAAGAAGCTAAAAAACTGTAAATGAAGGTGGAATGGGTGGGTGGAAGCTTCTCTGTGTGGAGTGCCTGATTTATGACAGCTTGTATCTACTGGTCAAGCAGTTTTACAAATTGTGTTTGAGCAATACAAGTAAAGGTAGCACAATAACATACCAGGGTGGAGGGACCATAGTTTTTGGAAGCCTGCAGCTATATAAACTTCAGCAAGAGTACTGAACTTATTCTGCTATTGCAGGAGTGGTAACAGCAGAGAAGTCTTATCCTTTCTGGATGTCTAGACCAGGGAAGGGCAGCCCTGCCTCCTGGCTATTTGCCAGCTCCTCCAGCTCATCCTTTTGGGCCAGTAGCTAGAGCAGACCTGGCTCTATCTAAAATAGATCAGCCTTTGCATGCATATGAAATCTGCTTGTAAAACCGTATTTTCTAGACCTGTTCAGGTCTAGCAGTGACATCAGTTTTACAAATATTGTCTGAAACTCAGTAAACCACGTCAGTCTTGGATTTTCTACTGTTATAGTCACTGTGTGAAATTCTCCTCTTGGGAACTATCCTACAGTGATGTGTCTGCTGATGAAGTGATGGGTCTGCTGTTGTTTTAAAACATATCTGCAGCCTATTATATATGTTTGCAGTGTTGTTTCCATCTCAGATGACTAGGGTTAATTATTTTGTCTCTGTTATAATATGATAGCTTTCTGCTGGGCGTGTGTTATCAACATGTTTCTCTGTAGACGACTGTTCTTAAGTAAAGTGTGTATTGGTCCACAGGGAGAAAGATGGGTGAGAAGAGGGTGAGGTTTAGTGTTGCAGTGAACTATACTAATGGGGATTCAGAACATAGCGGAAAAAGACACTTTGAGATTCATTCAACAACATCCATAACTTTGGCACGGATCCCAGTGTATCGGTGTTGAACTGAATAAAACAAATATTGGATGGCTGAATGGAGCTTTCTGAAGTACCTTGCATGTGTTTCTGCTTTACACAGTAAACATTTGTGGAACTGTTTTTAGTTAGCATCATTGACACAGATTAGGTGAAGAAAAGAGACCCAAACCCAAAAAACATTCAGAAGCTTGCTTAAACTATTAGCTTATCCCTTCTAATGCTCCGTGGTACTACTTCAGTGCGCATTTACTGCTGTGGAAATACCAGAGAGCGTCTGATGTCTGTTTCCTATCCTAAGTGTATTTAATAGCACTTCTGAGAGAGAAACTTTATTGTATGATTGATATCATATTTTACTAGAGTTGCAATAAAAAGAAAAGAAAGAGAAGTAGAAATTTCCTTTGTACATTTTGTCATCCTCTTTCTATAGTGATGCAGTACATGATTAGAAGCACCAAACAATTTCAAGTCTCTTGTCTTCTCCTTAAAAAGCAAAAACTCAGAAATCTAAATAAAATGGTGTACCCTAGTGCCTGCATACGGTGCCAACGCAGGGCTTCCCATGAAGGATTTCCATCTGCGCAGCCTTTCAGACAGTAACTGTGTGTTCCCTCCTGGTGAAGGAAAAGGGTTTCACCAGCACCTCTCTGCTGCCTTCATCTACACCCAGGCACATAGGGCTGGGATAATATCTGGCAGTTTTCTTCAGACATTTCTCTGCAAATACTTGTGCCTGTTTTCTTTCTTGTATTTGCCTCTGTGAGGGCGGCTTACAACTAGGTTATAGAAAAAGCTCTGTAGAAAGGGTCCAAAAATCAAGTGAATGTTATGTTACGAATTTATTAGCTGCTATTATGAATTTGGAACTTGGATTTTATTAGGAGCACTTGTGCAAATAGTCATGCTTTAAAACATGAATCCTGAAGCTCTTTAAAACTAAAGATCTCCAAATTCGAGTTGACACTGGTCATCCTACCACTACAGACCATCCTCCCAAGGTTTAATACCTAAATACATATTTTTTTTGTTAAAGTTTCTTAATGCCAACAAAAATCAGAGTCATAAAAACCACTCACCTGAGGCCTGGTTGAAGTTCTAGAAAAAATATCTCCTCTGCTATTAAGCAGAGAAAAGCAAAAGCTACCTTAGACACAAAGCAGAGGCAAGATTCAGTGTGTCCTGCCTTACTTTCCTCCCTGGCTGCTGCACAGCTCTGAAGCCAGCAGTGTGGGAGCAGCAGTCCCACCTGGATGCTGCTGCCTGCTAGAAGTTCACAGGAAGGCAGGGATTTGCAAAAGGGGAAGCAGAATACATTCCTCTTTAGGATTTCTCTGCAGCAGCTGCTGTTGGTAGCAAGCAGTACGGGTGATAGGAAATATCTCTGGAGGGACATACACAAGAAGAATGCTAAAACATGACCCACGCCATCCCTACACCTCTCAACTGTGGGTCTAAATATCATTCCTTTTCAATCATCCGTGCTGTGAAACATGACGTCAATACACAAACCAGCCAGCTGCCAGCTTGTAGCTCACTATTTCACTCTTAAGTTAGTTCTTTCTAACTGAAAGAAGAAAATCACAAACTGTCTGAT
>JAWLRI010000924.1:850369-892670 GCA_034781795.1 Crypturellus tataupa | reverse complement strand
TGCCAGCTTGTAGCTCACTATTTCACTCTTAAGTTAGTTCTTTCTAACTGAAAGAAGAAAATCACAAACTGTCTGATATTGCTTCTTAAGTGGAGACACTATTATTTTGCTTTATCCATTGAAAATATACAACAGATGCTGTACATTCAAAACAGCCTAAAAAACACTTCTTTCTCTACCGAGAATGTCAGGGCAAACATTTGGGAAAGGCTACTTATATTAGAAGTTTCTCATGAAGAAATAAATACGGACTAGAAAGCATAATTCCATTCTCCTCTTTGCTAAACCTGCTAATGAGAAATACCTGGAAGGTTTCCTAGCTGTTGCATGCAAAATTCCTTTCTCCATATCTACATTTCCTAAAATACAATGTTCTGAAGTATTCAAGCTATCGATCAAGCATGTTGGGAGTAGAGACATGTTTCTGGAACACAAAATGATAAATAAATCACAGAAAGAGGTATCTCTGGAGTGCCAGGAGATAAGCTCACTAGGAGAAACAAACAAATGTGGGAGGCACATGTGGTTTTCTGTATACTTCCACAAAATTTAACTTCATCAAAACTTCCTCTCCTTAGTGGAAAGCTTGCTGAAACAAAAGCTAAATTTCAAGTTCTTTTGGATCTACGTGGAACTGCACTTTCAGAAGATGGATATTTACCTACCTTGATCATTCTTTTGATGGCATGTGTGTGTTTGATATCAGATAGGGCTAACTAATGGCTTCTAGCTACTCGAGCTATTATTATTGGCATATTCTTCTACCAGTACATAATCATTTTGGCAGTCAGTGTGTGGCCAACAGTGTCTCTGGCCAATGGGTGTTCCCGCAAAGAGTATATAGAAAAAGTTCAACGGCTAGTTAGAAGTTTGTGTGAATTTCCATTAGATATTATTTTTCTTGAGAGGGGTTTAAAGTTGGTTTTTGGTAGTTTTTTTGGAGCATGAAATCTGTCATACATGAGTCTTGTGTTGTTTGCAATTAAAACCTTGTTATTTAGGACTTAAAATAGCATGTTCCATGATTCAAGTTGCAGTTGTATTTACATAATTTGAATTATCTTCTTGTAGCTAAAGGTTTTGGTTTTGATTTAAAATTTCATTTTAAAACACTTCAATTGGCAAAGAGAGTGACAATGATTTTCCCATTCCACATTTTTTCCTTCTTTGAAGGAATATACAAATGTTGAATCTGCTCAAATTAAATGAAAAGTAATAAAATGAAACTGAAATTTCAATAAATACAGTTTCCAAAGGATTAGTGCAGAAGGAAACCAGTCACATAAGGATATTAGTCAAATCATGGCAGAAGTATGTGAGGAATAGATTTCTGGCTGAAGTCTCTTCCCTCATAAACAGTCAGTGAAATTCAGTATCCTTTTTTTTCAAGCAAGAAATCTGTCCTTTTCTCCCCTTAATCCCACAACCCTGTAGCAACTAGCCCAGGTGAACCTCAGATGTCCTTTCCTGCCCTCCAGCAGGCTGACCACAGGGGCAGGTGCTCAGGGTGGTGCTGGTGTGTGTGTCTCCCGGGCCGGCTGAGCCCTGCGGAGCTGAGCCAGGCAGTGGGCGAGCCCGGAAAGCCCCACTTGGGCAGTAGCACAGGAGCAGGGTGCCTTACCATATGGGTAGCTCTGGTGGGCTCTGGACACCTGTGGCGGAGGACAAGCCTACGAAGTTAGCTGCATATATCCAGCACAAGGCCTGGAAACGCTATCCCTAGTTTAAGCTGTTGACTAGAGTGCATGACTGAAGCTTAATTCTGAAGTGACTCCTGCCTCAAGATTAGTCTTGGCTGATCTTCTAAGCTTGGTGCTAGGTTTGTTGAGCAAGAGACCTCTCCCAGTGGATAAGCAAACTTTCATTTTCTTCAAGACATTGTACATGTTTTCAGGCTCCAATAATCTTCTGCTAACAAAATCTCTTTCCTTGTTTCTGTATTTATTAAAAAGCGGGAAGGGCCAACTTTGATATTAAAAATTGGACAAATGTCTAGCCAAATGGGAAAAAAAAGTCTGACGTGTCACCCGCTCACCAACACTGCTGATGCTCACATAATGTGTCAAGAGGGGGTTTACTCATAGCATGCATGACTGTATTTTTAAAGTGTTACAGTGCTCAGTGCTTCAAAAGTGCAACGTGTTTTGCTGCTCGCAGACAAGCCTATCATATAGGTTGACGCTTGGGGATTGCAGAGAAACTTGGCACAAAATTGTTGTCTATGAACTTCTGATTTTTCTTGCCTCAGAAAGTGATGTTCTTTGCACTCTGGGGTACTATGTTCACCTCCTAACTCACTCTACAGTCAGTATCTTTAATCCATTTGTGTGTGCTCATGTTCTCTCTCTTTCCTTTCCTTGCCCGCCTATGTCCAGACATGCACAGGATCCAGATTTGAGAGAGGTGATGTTCTCGACCATCAGTTTTTCTTGGACTTATTTTAGGAGAGCAGGGCAATGGGAAAACATCTCTTGTCCGGGGAGTGAAATGCCCAGAGAAGCACCTGTTTTGGGGGCTCTAACATTGACATGTGGAGCTCTTGCCCCAGCACAGAGGTTCATGGACAGTCAGAAGCCACATCTTTACCAAAGGACTTCCTGAAAATACTTAGATGTGCTTGTTGGTAGCATAGGTCTCTTGCCTCTGCCTGCCAACATATGGCTTTCAGTTTTAGACCTGATGCAGCATTATTTAGTTCGCCTAGGCCAATGCTGTTTCCGTCTTCCCAAATCTACTGCTTGAAAGTTCTCTTACAAGGAATCCTAACGGTTCAGCACTTGGAAACCGGTTGGGCAGGATTATGGTCTCTGACACTCAGAGCACACAATGAATGCAGATGGGAGGGAGCCTGGGATGTGTCTTTTGGCTGTGCATTGCTATGCTGGGGCATGAAGTGAGGTCATGAAGGGGTATAGTACATTATAAGACACACTGGCACATTAAATTTATGTATACTCGAAAAAACAGACTGTAGCAGGACGTGTTGACAGTCTCTATATTTCTAGGACACTAGCACATATTACCTTCTGGTGAACATCTGGATTTCCTTAACTAGATACGCTGCATTTCCCCCTAGAGTGGAGTCCAGATGCAAAGTAATTGATTTGTAGTATGGATGGCTGTGGGAGCAGGGCCATCGCATGCGATACACTAATCGGACATATGTGCGTATGTACCCCAAAGCTACTACAGAGTTTAGATAACTAGAAGCACAAGGAACAGCTGAACAACAGTTTCTGGGACAGCAGCTGTAGGATTCTGCCTTGTTCCTTTCTTCCTCAGATGCTTAGAAAAATTTAATTTCATTTAACTTCACTTGCTATTGGTCTTAAACAGGTAATAGATACCACAGCATCCAGTTTGGTGCACAGCAGCTGGCCTCGCAATATAAGGCATCAAAGTGGCCGTGTGGACGAGCCTGCATAAGGAACCTGTGCCGGACAGGAACACCGAGGTGAGTTCCAGGTACTGACCTGGCTCGGGTGGGCTCCCATAGCACTGCCCTCTGCGGTGCAGACACATTCAAGGCCGGACAGGACTTCCCCTGTTAACAGATTAGTCATCCTGCCTTTTGTGCAGGAGTGCTTAAAACAGTACAAATCTTCTGGGGTTTATTGGAAATTTTGATTCTTATAAACATATTCACTGGAGGCGGATATTGGGGTCGCCGTAACGGATGGCCTTCTCGTGACCGTGTCCCTGGGTTTCTCACAACACTGGTATCTGAGTGCTTTGTTCTTACATCTCGAAAGAGAGGGGCAATGGGACTCAAAAATCCTAGTGCTCATCTAAATATCTTTAGATGCTTTGCTAGCACATTTTTTTTAAAGGTATCACATTTAAAACAAATAACTTTTGTGTCAGCTTACGCCATTTGCATTACATTCCCAAGCTTAGATCACGTTTGGAGCTATCCTTGTACTCTAGCATCCTATCTGCTTTAAATGTATTTCATAGCTTTGTTTATCTTGATCAGAAGCACCTAACTGCAGCTCAAGGCATTTATACATTATTCATAAAAACGCATGCATAAACTATATTGGATCAATATTCATAAACCAGCAAGGTTTCAAATAACTTGTAGGTATTTGGCTCTAAGCTATTAAAGTCTGCTCCAGTTTTGAAAGAACTATTACTTTTAAATCCTCATAAATCTGTGGGAAATGATAATATTGATCCTTTTATTTTTGTCTTGCTGCACATTCAATTTATATCCCACAGAGTGCACTATGTAACTTTTCCTGAAGCAAAAGGGACTGCATCATCTATACAGAATAGTGCTATGATATATTGCATATATAAAACAACTTTATAGTTGGGCAGTGATTAAAAATAAAATGTGCATTGAATTAATCTCATATTTCTATGTTCCTACACATTGTCAAGAATCCCCAAGTAATATGCTTATCAAGAATTGACAGAGTATTACAAAAACATTGACTTTTTATTGCAGCTTCAATCTGGATTTATGCCAAAAAGCTCTCTTCCATTGTTATTTTGAGTAACAAGAGGCATTTATAATGCACTGAAGCATGACTGAATTTTGGATGCAACTTTTACATCTCTCTGAGGCCTTTGGTGTTCTGAGATCCTGTAGCTGAAGTCTTCCAGGCTCAGGGACTTCTACAATGAACAGATTTCAGATTTTTTAATGTAGAAAGGACTTTTTCCTTTCATGGAGATAATATTTTGGTATTTCCAATTATTCCGAGAATTTTTAGAAGTCTAAGTTAGATCAGAATGGGAATCCAATTTTCTTGGACAACTACCAAGCTTATACCCCTGTAAAATCATTCTAAAGCAGAGTAATGCATTTCATGAAGCTCCCAAATTTGCAGAGCCCGTAACCTTTTCTGGCTCTTTTTCAGAGTCCCCACAGTGTTGGGAAAGCAGCAGTGAGGGGAGGGTGTGAAGCTGGGGCTGGAGCAGCTGCAGCGTTAGGTACCTGTTGGTTGAGCAGCCCTGAGGCTGGGAGATGGGCTTCAGACTTCCAAGTCTCTAGCCGTTTGCCACAGGAATTGTGGAGGAATTTGTCTGGCAAGCTAGAAAGGAACCAGGCACATTTCTGGTGGGACCCACCTGGTTTCCTTAGGAATTTTGTTGGAGTTGTCCCATCCCTGGGAAATAGATCATTTTCAAGGGACTGGCATTTTGTTTAGAAAAACACTCTGTCAGAAAATGCAGGGCTATCACTCTTGCTGTGTTTGGCTGCCATCCTTTAGATGGTCAGCGAAGACCAGCATCCGCGAGGGGAGAATGTTATTGTTTCCATTTGTAGCTATGAGTTGCTATAGGAAAAAAAAAAGAAATAAAAAGTCCATCTCCTTTAAGATAGCCGGTTTGGACAGCCTGTTTTTCTCTGCGGCTCATGGTCATGCGCTTGGAAAACACAGTTTTCCTCACCCCTGTTACGAGGAAGGTGAGCATGTTGCTACGCATTCGCCTCAGTATCTTAAGCAAGCGCAGCAGTGGCTCCGGGCAGAAGAGGTGGCTGGCAGCTTCCGCTCCGCTCTCTCTTTATTTGTCTAAATTGCTCCTGAGTTGCAGATGCCCTTTGCTCTGTGGCAATGTCCTTTTTCCTGCAAAGATTCCATTTAAATGTGCTGTATAAATGGGGGCAAGGAATACCCCTTTTGTATACTGCTCTCTTTTTAATAATTGAACTGTGAAGAGAAAGGAAGTGAGTTTAGTACTACCTCGATTTGTTACTATGCTGACAAAATAGAATGACCTTTTTCTTTGTTTGATAATGCTGTTTTCAGATCAATCGATGACTACAGAAACTGCTTTTCTTTCTTGACATATCTTCAATACCTTTGAAAAATCTGAAATGATTTACACCAGAAACTAAATTACAAGGTCATCAGGGCAGGATCTGTATTGTGTTTGTAAAGTGTGTACTTAGGATATTCAGTTAGAAAATAATCAATCAGAATGGTACCCATGTGGTATATCTACACCCTGTTTTATAGATAATTAAGTGCTACAATTCTGCACCTTCTCGCTTGCACAAAACCCAGAGTAATGATTTAATCGCAGAGGAGACTTGTCGTAAAATGAAATTCTTTATTAACTGTATATAAAAATGGTATAATATTTCTTTGGGTCTGAAATTCAAATGCCTTGCAGGTTTACAGTTCTCAGTTTGCAAGAGATGGGTATTTTATTAATAGTAGTGCAATTGAGGCTTTTTGTAGAGATGCCCTGAGTCATAAAGATGCTGCTGATGGGATTTAGGTAGCTCTTCAGCTGAGGCACTGCTTTCTGTTGCAATGAAGCAAACATTAAATGTTGTTGTTTTGCCTAATGCTTGGTTTAAGTAAGGGATAGCTTAAATGCAAAAGGCAGATGAGCTGATCAGTTTGATCAGCTCCACAGTGCCCCTCTCATGGAGAGCTCTGAGGGGGCCTAGCATTTTGACAATGACAAAGTCATTTTTAATGATGGATGATGGATTAGCTTGGTTTCCATATCATCTCAGGAAGGAGTCTTTTCCTGTTAGATAAGAAATACTCCAGGCTAAGTTAGATCTGGTTAAGAATGTAAAAGTATTTTCTCATGGAATAGGACAGCATTTTGGAAATATCTTCTCCCTTGATAAATACTGTTTTCAATTCATTTTTATGGGAAACTACAATAAAATGTAACAAAAGTTTCTTTTGCATTTTAAAGGTTTGGTTTTGATTTTTGTTTTCCTTTTTTTCCCCTCCTTTGACTGTGGCATAAAAAAAAAAAAAAAAGTAGAATTGATGTCAGATGGGACTTTCATGTATATATTGTCCTTTATTCTAAATTTTGAAAACTTTCTCATGTTTAGAAAATAAGAATGGGAACAAGGAAAAAAAGTTTTGAAACTTTGTCCCTGTGTACTTAAAAATATGGAGATAGTTTGAAAAGACTAAATGAAAGTGGAAAACATGAGTATTATTAGTGATACTGTAGTTAGTGTCAAAGGAAAGGGGGGAACAGCACAAACTGAAAGCTTCCATATTAAAAGATCTGGGCATTCTGTGTTTTGGAAAATCTTTCAAACTATTGTTTTGTTTCACAGCTTTGAGAATTTTCAAGGCAGTATAAATTCTGTCATAACAACTTCATGAGCTTGATGAATAGGAACCATTTTAAGATCACCAGCTATGAACTTAGTTGGTTCCCTTTTTTAATGCTGTTGGATCCAACAAGGAGCAAACTGTGCTGGTAGTAATACAGTTCCGGTTATATCTATTAAGCTATAGGAATTTAAACCAGCTGCTTATTTGATCCACATTTAGTGCCTGTTACTAACAGTTCCAGACAGATTTTACCCTTGTTCACTTCACAGTTAAATGTAGTTCAGTGTACCATATGGAAAATCAAGAAATGAAATTACTTCCATGATTGAAATCCTGGCCAAATAATGGCTTTGAAGACATTAAATAGATAGTATCTGACTTGATAGCAGAACTGAACAAAGAAATAAATAATTCAAATATGCTTATGCGAGACAGCCTCAAAATTGCCTAAGACCAGCTTTTTATTCTTCCCCCTTACCCCCAAGGGAAGACCACAAGGAACAGCATAATTCATCCTGTTTCTGGTATTAAGCAGCCTATCAGTGTGGTGTGCTGACACTTTGTGTGCCTTTAGAGTAGAGTTAGCTGCACTGTTGGGAGAAGAGATTCCTCACTCACTCACCTTGCTCTGCAAAATGCACATTATTTTCAGCGATGAGTTGGAGAATTTTGTGTTTCTTTCTCACAGAGACATATTTGACAAAATTTTATTTTTGTTTAGTTCAGTTTCTAAAGCTACTTCATAATCAACCTTAAAAAGAAAAAAAACACTGTTCATATTTAATGAGTTGCAATGTTCAGTACTAGGACTGTGACAGATTGTTATACCACTTAAATGGAAAATTAATGTGTAGTGATCACTATTGACCACTTCCATAGTTTTAGAACAAAATATTCTCTCCTTAAGGAATTCAGAAATGAATATAAATTGTGGAAATGGTTGATAATTTTGCATCATATTTTTGAGAAGTGTTTATCAAAGACAAAAGGCTTCTATGCAGACACAAAAGTTATGCCACACGGTAACATCTTCTGCAGAATTTCAATACCAGCAGAGCTTCATCTGTTTATTCAGGTCCCTCCACGACAGTCCTCCCGTACAGGCCCAGCTCCACGTGCAGAATCAGTATTCTGTGCATCTGAACTGCACTCCAAGCTAAAGTCCCTTAGTACAGTATTCTTTGGCTGTCATTCCCTATCCAGGTGCCAAGTCATCTGTGCTTGTGTAACTTGGGAAAGGCAACTTTTATAGTCTCTTCCATTTAAAGGAGCTCCTGCTTCTTAGTCAGACAGATAGTAACTCTTGCTTTTATTGAAAAGCTTTTCATACTGGATCAATAACTCTTTGCCACCTGAAAAATATCTGAATGTTACGGTATCTTTAATGTATTCCCAAGAAACCAAAATAATTTTCTAGGGTATATTTTTCAGTCAATCTTCAGTGAGACCAGGGTTGTTTTTTCTGAATAATTATGTATCAATGTAAATGAACCACACATGCAAAACCTCAAATTCATATGTCAAGTTAGCTCAGCAAACACTCAAACATCTACTTGTTATTATGCTACAGGTATGCAAGTGTAGGGGCTCATTTGTGAAAGTAGATGACCCATAAATAAAGTATGTACCGTCCTGAAATTATACCTAACTATTTTTGCACTAACTTGCTATTGCTAATAAGAATGGATATAGTTCCTTAAGCAATCTCTTGACAACACTTCCCAATTAAAAATTCCTATTTCATATACCTCAGTAGTAAGTAATTTAGATACTCTTTACATTTTGGATGAAAGAGGTGGCCATCCTCCCCAGTTAGAAATCTCCAGCCTTTTCCTACTCTGTATAAAAAAGGAGTTTTATGTCCTTAAAGTAGCACATTCTTTTTTCAGTAATGCCTCACCCTGCTTGTGTGGCAGGTGATCAAGGGGACTAGAAAATGACAACTCAGTAGTTGACAACAAGGTATCTGTAAATAAGTTATGATTAAGGACCACAAATATCCACGGACTACATTTTATCTAGACTCAAAATCTGTCTCTAGCTGAAGAACTAGCAAACAACAGCAGAGCTTCTGGACTTTGAGGTAACAAGCCAAATCTGAGAAAAAAGCAGTTTTGCCTTTGTGACAAAACAGATTCAACAGCTACCGGGATTTAAAGCACATTTAAAGTGCAGGTTTTTCTACTTAAAAGTGAACATCCAAAAAATGGAAAATAGAAGAGAATTGATTCTGAAATATCTGCCATCCATGCCTTGGGGAAAGAACAACAAATAAGCTTCTCAAATCTTGCTGTCATGTCAGAGATATAAGGCAGGGTTTCTGGTCTATTAAAATTTTATTCAGATGGTTTAAGTCTGGATTGGTTGAATGCCAAGAATCTTTTAATTTCTGTTTGAAATTAGTCAGAATTTCTGAAAAAACTCTGTTTTGAAACATCAGAACATGGTGTTTCCTAAAGGAAAGTTGCTTCTTATACACTCTTGCTCTCTAGGTATGTGCTGTAATTACACCATAAAATTGGCAAGCTCTTCTGGTTTAACTCTGTGAGTGCAATTTCTAGTGAGCAGTAGGAACAGGAGGTCCCCAAAACTTTCACCTCTAGTCTTTGGATAATTCATGCTAGCAGAATTTATAACATGTCAACTATTAACAGAAATTTCTCCTTTGCTAGAGCACAGCATATACTTCTCTGAATCTGAAGCTGTCCACACTCTGAATCGTAACTCTGCAAGAGGCAGCTCCAAGCATAATAACCCTGTTTAAAAAAAAAATAATAAAAAGAATAAAAAGAAAAGAATAAAACAGGGTGCACACTTGTTTTTCCTGCAGAGCCTTAGCGCCATGTGCTGCTTTGCCACAGCTATGCTTTTAATTCCTGCACTGTAATTCTCATTTAAAAATCCCCCTGGGCCTAGGCCCTGGATGCTGTAGCAGTGCAAGCCGGGTGGTGCCTGCAGAGTTGAGCAGTGACCAGGTGAACCTCAGCACATTGCAGAAGGTCGGTCTGGTCCTGGGCACTCAGAGCTCTTGTGCAGCCCACTAAGCACTCTAAGTAAAGGTTTACCAGAGCTGTGAACCAGGGATCCTTAAGAACAAAATGCTTTAGTCCTGAAAAAAATGAATTTTAAGTCTTTTTCCCTTCCCTTCCCTTCCCTTCCCTTCCCTTCCCTTCCCTTCCCTTCCCTTCCCTTCCCTTCCCTTCCCTTCCCTTCTTCCTTTTCTCTTAGACTCTTTTCTTTTCTTTTTCCTTTTCTCTTAGACTATTTCCAACTAGTCCCTCTGAAGAGTGGATCCAATTTATGTGATGCGTTATTGTACTGTTATTAGTGAAAATCTGAGATTCCTTAGATATTCTATAAATACTTGGAAATGATTCCTCAAAAAGAAAATCCTTGCCCGCCAGAGTGTTACTGGACCTCACTTGGAAGATGACCAGGAGTTAACTGCTGATTTAAGAGTAGCAGTTGCTACTAGTGATGCATGTCATACAAACCAGACTATTGCATCAGTGCATAATGTAAGCATTTTTGGAGTTTTAAATGGAACTATATCCCCCAAACTAAAGAAATGTTGCTGTAAGTGACAGGGAACATAAATTTAAAAAAAGAAGTCCTAATGGAAACTGGCAACTGATTAGACCACCTAATGCTCATGCTCAAAAAGCCATGATTTCATATACATTAAAAAGCTATGCTGGTCAGAAAATAACCTGGTTATAAGGAAGTATCAGAACAATCATACAAAATAAGTTTTTCATAGAAGTGAAATAATTAACGACAAAGAATATAACTTACAGGCTTAAACATGTGGCTGTCTACTAAGGCACTTAAAGATACTATGACCATCAGAAGACATTAAAATGTAGAATAAAAAAAGTCAGTTCCATTTTGAGATGCAGATGATAAAATCGGAACTATACCCGTGTAAAACTGCAGACAAATCAATAGATATTTCCATTCTGTACTGGGAACTAGAGCTGGAGATATAGCTACCATAAATTAACAGACAAGGATTACATTACAGAAAGACTCAAAAAATTTACTTCCTGTGGTAGAGGCAAATATGAAACATTATCTGCTATTTTTTCCCTAGATCAATAGACCCAGAAAAGAAAATCTGAGATAAGTTAGGAGATCTAACAGAAGTAGTGCAAGGCCAAGATATTTCTTGTTAGTTTTCTGCAAAACATAGTAAAATAAGGGAAATCCAGAATGATACTTATGTCTAAAACGTGAGAAGAGAACAGATTGGCTAGTCTAAGTCCTGGGCAAAATAATG
The DNA here is from genome assembly GCA_034781795.1 of Crypturellus tataupa. Classification (NCBI taxonomy): domain Eukaryota; kingdom Metazoa; phylum Chordata; class Aves; order Tinamiformes; family Tinamidae; genus Crypturellus; species Crypturellus tataupa. The sequence continues at coordinate 881,339 of JAWLRI010000924.1, read as the reverse complement.
CAGTGGGAACCTGGGATTCTCTTTACTAAGAGTTAGAAGCTGAAATATTATTCCTAGGACTTAAAAACTCGAGCATTATATTATTTCCTGAGACTCTCTAGTAAGGTTGCTAATGAGGATGTAGCAATACATAGGGCAGTGGGGTTCTCTAAAGGATCAGATTTGATGTAGCTCAATATTATACTACCTCATGACGTGCTGTGATGGTTGTGTTTGGTTACTGCTAAGATTTGAATGAGTGGTCTAATTCAAATCACGTTATCGTTTAAGCGGTCTCAGTTCTTTGGAGGAAATGTTTTGCAAATCTGTATCTTTATTCTGTAAAAATAAAGGGCAGGCTTCTCTACATAATTGCAGCTCTAGCTGCTAGTTATCACCTCTGCTTATGGGAAGAAAGAATAAACAATTTTGAGTGCCTTTCAAAATATTACAAGCTGGACTTGCAGACAAGTACAAGAGCTGGTACGAGCTGAACCGCTCACCAGAACGCAGCCGGAGCAGTTGCTGCATCGTTTCAGAGCTGAGGCATTGAGTTACATTGGGCAGGGGATTGTAACTAGCTAGCAGATGTAAAATCACAAATCTCTGCTGTAAAAATTGAGGAAGTGCTAAATTGGCAGAGGTTGAGATGAAGTCACTTTTTTTTTTAACTGATGCTTTGCCATAGTGTCCTTAAATTCCATGATCAAACACAGCCCAATGTATTAAGCAGCTGTTCAAATCTATCACTCCTCAGAGAGCAGTATGTTTGCATTGGATTCAAACCATAGAAATACTCTTTTGAGAGGTAACATCTTAATGCAAATTATATTAATTTCTTCCATGGGCTGTGAGGTCAGAAGTGAAGTCTCCTGTAGGAGAAATAAGTATGATCTAAGATCACCATTTTTATTTATCACATTTCAACCAGGAAAAAAACTTTAAAATTGCAGTGATTGTGTTATAGATTAAAATAAATATCTAGAGAAATATCAATGCCACATGTGCCTCCTCTCACTTTTCTAGTATTTTCAGTTACATCCTTGCTCTCTGTTTAGGTCCCAACCTTCTTGTATTTTAAGATAAAAGAATGTTCTTGCCATTGAACTCTCTCTTCAGCATGAATAACTACTGCTAAACCTTATTTCCACTCTACAAGGTTTATTTTCACGCCTGCCCTGTTCTTTGAGTCTTTGTGATATAGTCTAACCTCTTGTCGCTCACACTGTACCACCAGAAGCAAAACTGCAATATTATTTCAACCACATTGCTCTGAAAAACATTTAAGTTTGGCTATATTTCTCAGTGGTAGACAGATGGAAGAGTTTTAGATGAAGACAATATAATGAGAAGATGAAGTCAGTAAATCCATTCATTTATATTCAATTATTAAAATAACTGGTCTATGAGATGACTGAGGGTAGCAGTGTCTTTTCCTACTGTAGAAGATAGCTGGTCCTTGGCAAAACCTACTCTAAAATGTGGAGATATTTTGCTGCAGACAAGGATGTTATGAAATGCTGTAGATATGGCACAGTGGACAATCTGCTTCTAGAAAGTAAGTTGTGTTTAAGTGGGCAAACTCTCTAGAGTTTCTTAAAAAGAAGGCTGAGTAGCATTGGAGCAAGAAAAAGATTGGTTGATTGTTTAAGTAAGTTGTTATTTCACTCTCTCTAGTACCATGGGAATATGTGGTAAGCGTTATGATGTAGCTGGTTTAATGCTCTCACTTAAGGACCTTTCCAGCAGAGTCCCTTCCTGCACAACACGTTCAGCTAAGGCTCCCCTGGGTTTTTTGATTCATGGATACAAGTGCTTCTCTGACGCGTGTAATGTCCCTGGCCCGTAGGAGGCTTTGGCATTAGCAGGTACAATTCCCACCGAAACCCCTGCGAATATCTACTGCAGTCGGAGCTGAGCTTTACTGCCAGATGGTGATGAAACCATAAGGCTCCCCGCATACTACAGCTGAGTATCTGGATTTTTTTTTTTATGACCATCATATAACCAGGAATCATATTTGCAGTGAGCTGTGCATGTGGTAGCAAGGTTCAGCGATGTAATTGCAAAAGAAAACATGATGAATGACCTTGTGTGCTGTCTCCACTACTGTGCAACTTTGATGGCTTTACATGTGTTATTACTTTCTCTCTAGCAATTTAGTCTTGTATATGCACCCTTGAATTTGACATTAATGTATACAACATTCTTCTTCTCTCTCTTTTTTTTTTTTCCCCAGATAGAGAAAATTTTTGTTAGGGAACAAAAAGAAATCAATTTCTTAAAAAATACAAACTGGCTTTGATCCAGAAAACAAAAAGCTTCTGTCATTAGTAGTAAACCTAAGGGGACCATAAAACTTTCAGTAGTGCCCAGATCAAAACATTTGCTTTCGGTTGAAGCTGTAGTTTTAAATCTGTCTAAAATTTAATTTAAATAATATGTGTCTGAAAGAACTTGTTGGACTGATGTTTTATTTAGATATTCTTTGTCTCCTACTGAACAGAGATTCTCCCTATAAATTATACTCATGGAGAATAGTTTGCTTTTGACTCTAAGCTCTTTTGCATTTAGGACAGAGAATAGTAATAGATCTCAGTAACAGTTTGCCTGTGATATACCTGCTGCAACCAGCCTGTGTTTTATTTTCTATACTCGCCAGTCCTACTCAGCAATACCTCCAGTATTCAAAAGTATGTTTCTAAGTTTAAGGTTAAAAGACAGCTATAAATTTGTTAATAATTTCATGAAATCATCACTCTTTTCATCTAGCATTAAGAATTCAACATTGCACTTCTGAGAGAGTGACCTCAATATAAACTGGGGATGGTTAAGTATTCGGCCTATTAAGCTGTAAATATATTTTAGAGTAAACACTTTGTATGTAGTAATTTTAAGACAGAGAAATCAAGCCACTTCTATTCTTGGACATTGAACCACTGTTTACTATCTCATATGCATCTTAATAATACTTTGTGAGGAAAAATCTTGTTTGAAATTACCATTTAATGAATTAATAAAACTTGCATTAACATTGTTAAATCTTCCCTTTCATTAAAAAAAAAGAATTCATATCTCATATGATTTTCCAGAGGAAACCGTTAATACAAATATCCAAGTTTCAAGCTCTATGTGATCATTTTTCATCGTAGTTTTTGATGACTATTAGAATGTTCTTTCGGTGACTACTAAAGCCAAAGCTTTAAATAAATCTTTTAAAATAAGCAATTATCTATTGTTATATTCAAGTGCTTGTGTGGTCAAACCCTTCTCCTGGATAAACTATGCTTAAATTTCTGTCACTTATTCATGTGAAACTTTATTCTGTTTGAGTATTTGAATCTGATGTTTCCTCCTGGGCTGTCAAGTTTCAACAGTCCTCAAGCATACAATACCAAGCACTTATAATTGTAATTTAGAAATAAATCTAATGTGTGCAGAGACCAGATAAATGCGCATCAGCTCTGCTTTCTCATCCCCATTTCTCATGTTGGATACTAAGGCAGAACAACAAGATTAGCATTGGGTCTTTGAGGAAACAGCTTAGAAGAAAAACTATAGCCCACTGATAGGCCTTGTATTTCAGTGTGAGTTTTCTTCATGTATGTGATGGGTTTCTAAATTTCTTTTCTTCAAACAAAGGATATTTAACAAGAAAATGCTATGACAACAAAGCACTTTTTATACCGTATGGATTTAAAAGAGAGTTATACTTTAGTTTGTAAAGTAGAGAGTAAAATAACATAAGTGAAATAACTCACGGTAAAAGCACAGAAACTCACAGTAAAAGTACAGACTTTAGTCAGTATTTAGTCAGAATGTGTGCTTTTAAAAGAAGGCATCTGCTGATGGAGGCCCATTTCTCTTCTTAACCCTGAGCAACACAGGACTGCTGTCAAAAATTACAGTATAAATGTTGTCTAGTAGTTATTCATGTCTAATCATTTTGCTATGCCAAAATTATCTATTTTGTAATTTCTGAGCAGAATTACTAGTTGGAAGGAAAAGTGTGCCTGCAGCTTTATAGTTCTCCGTATTTTTAGTCACTGTATAAAAATGCTGGTACTAAGCACTAAGACTGGGAAATCAGACTTGGTTCAAGAATCCATCCAATTTCTCTTCTTTTTATATTTTACAATGATTTGATTCAAATATAAAGATCTGGAATCTAGATAGTTTCTAATACTACTTGCACTTCTGCGGCTTTTATGTTTTTACACTTTTTTAAAGAAAAGGCCTATGGATGTATGGATCCATTTTGTGGATGTAAATTAATATTAACTTGACGATTAGCACAGGTCCTGTAAATGTTTTCAGAAGTCGTCTGATTTGCAAGATAAAGTTTACAGGGCATTTAGCAGAAAGTTCTCCAGGGTGGTTTGACAGTGTCTCAGAACTGGATTTAGCACCTCTGTCATATGGAAATGGTACATTAACTAGTTTTTGGCTCAATTTTGCAGAATTCCTATTAACAGAATTTGTGGAAGATAATAAACATAGAGCTTTGTATGAAAACTTCTGTGTGGTTTATTTCATTCTGTAACTTGCATTTTCTTATAGTGCTTTAAAAACAAATAAAAAATCGGAATCTTGATATTAAAACATTAAAATTAGAAAAATGTTATTGCCTGTCCAACAAGACTCTAAGTTATCCACTGAATTGTGTCACTTGTGATTACAGAAGGATTCCAAAAGTTGTTCTTTTCAGGAGTTATGCAAAATTGCCATCAGAGCACAGGCAGAAGAATATCCTCTAGAGAGGTTGTCAGTAGGAGGGAATATATATATATATAGCAATTTAAAGGATGTCAAAAAAATTCAAATCTATAGGTATGCTAGAAGGAACAAATGAACAAAGCAAACCCATTTTATTGATTTTTGAAATGACTAAATCCTCATACCATTATACTGGCAGATTCTTTTGAATGATCAGAATTGAAGACACTTTTCTGTTCTCTCTTCAACTCTCTTTCCATCTGCTGTCCAACTAGCAAGTGTATTTATATAAGGAAGGAACCAGCTTTGACAGGAGTGAGTAGAAGAGATCCATTACCGCATAGTGCCGTGGTGCTTAGGGCACACCACGGGTGCTTAGAGATGGGAGAGGTTGCTCAAATTTTCAGAAAATGGAATAATATATATATATATATATGGGTATCTTTTTTTTTAACCTGGATGAGAAACATTTGGAGAATCCAGATTTCATAAGCAAACGCATTTCCAATCAGCTCTGGTCCTGCAGGTCTGCTTGTGGCCACCGGGAATTGGGAAGTTGGAAGTTTTCTGAGGCTGGAAAGGAGGCGGTGGCATAGCCCACAATGGAAGTAGCACAACATTTATTTGGGGCAGAGAGAGGTGGGCTACCTATTTGATCTAGTTTATGGGTATAGGTTTTTCATCTTGAAATTTCTTGTCCCTTTACTTTTGAAAGCAGGTTAAAAATGCTTCTGCTGGGATCTGGGGGAAGGTTCTGGAATATTTTTACTAGGAACTTAAACAATTCTTTTTCATTCCCTAGGGAAAATCTTTGTTGTTGTTGTTGTTGTTCTTTATGCTTTTGTTTTAGGCTGACCTAAGATATTTTCATTTTTCAGTCCCAACACTGAAGCAAAAGCCCTCTCAAAATTCAGCTTCCCGCTACCAGCACTTGTATAATTTCACATCAGAACAGAACTATTAGCCAGTTTCTCCCCATGACTAGTCCATATGCCTAAGGGGAGATGTGTGTTAAGTTCTCTTCATATCAAACTAAATAGCTAACAAAAGAAAGCCTATTTTGCCCTCTTAACTTGAAATGAGGATAGATGAAGGAAGGGAAAATGAAATCTGAGTTTGCTGAAGAGCAAAAACTGATAAAAGTGGGAAATAAACTTCCAAGTTGGAAAGCAGCAGAAACAAAGCATTATAATAAGATTATATCTTTAAAAATTAAGTTCCTTTAAACTTCTTGCTGACTCCTACCTTTTCATCTTCAGTGAGGCTCAGGATCTTGCTAATGAAAAATCTTCTGCTTGTTGTTGATGACAGGAGAAAACAGTGCTATTAATGCCAAGGAATTAATAGGGAAATATCTTGGCATTTTTGATATAAGAAAGGAAGCAAAGAATGGTCATATGCATCTATTGTCCTGCTCAGAATTATCTCTGTCATGTTGAAAGTTTTTATTCGGAAGTCTGTGTTGACTCTCATGATTAGGGCCAGAAATCCTACAGCTGACAGGAAAGTGACCTATAAATAATGATCTATGATGGACCTGTCATATAGTCATTAAATGAAGTATTCTAGTACCTGTTTCCTTTGTCTTGTTTCTCAGTTTCTGTCTCCTTTAAAGTCATTCATTTTGACATATCCCGCTAGCTATCTGGGAATATGTATTTCACCAGAAAAATACTATAAGTACTGGAATAATTTTTATGGGCAAGAATTCCACTTGCATACAATCAACTATGGGCAAACCATTTGCAAGTCAAAATTAAATAAAATTTTAAAATAAAGGTTTATTTATGCATGTATTTTAAAAAAATAAAGGAGTAGAATGAGTTGTTTACAATATAGTGTTAATTCTGGACTTGTGAGAAATGAGAAAATTAAGGATGTAGTAAGGACGGAGGTTTACAACACATCAGGTGTCCTGTAGTCATTGCAGAGTAGTTCCTCTTTACACATCCTCTAATTGCACACTGTAAAGAGAGAATCAACCAGTTGGTTGGGAGTAATAGTCCATCACCATCTTAGGTAGTAGTAAAGGTCTTCTATTAAGGAGCAAATCTGTTAATTTCAATTACTACTGGTGAGGAATGTGTATGTGGGAGGGCAGCAGGTGCTCTGCTCAGCATGTCAATACTGATTCAGATTTTTTGGTTTTCCTGCTCTAATCAGATATACAGAGTTGTCCTGGATATAGCACAATACCTGAAATAAAAATGAGAGACACAAGATAGTTGATTTAAACAGAAAGGTCGTAAATGTGTATGATGAGGGAACCAGTGGTTTTATACTTGTACTCCCAGTTTTTCTTTCCAATGGGATAGAGTCCCATCCTGCATTTAAGTCCATCTCTTAACACTGTATTATTTACTCTTTGTTCTCTATTTACATACATATTTCATCAAAAAGAGCCGAGATCCCACATACATTGCATATAGCTTTTAAAATAAAATTATTGCAATAAAAATTCAAGCACATAAATATTTACAATGCACAGAACACGCCCCTCCTTTTCTCATTCTGTTCAGCTATTACCTGGTAAGCTAAAGGAGTCTAACTGAGATCTGCTACATTCAGCATCTGATTCGCAATGCCTCATCCTGTGATACACTGGTTATAATATTAAAGGTACACTGCTTTGGACTTGTGTGCTCTGTTCTGTAAAAAGCCTTTTAATAATAAAATGAAAACGTTTTTGAGGGCAATAAAACTTTCAGATGTATTGCCTTTTATATCTAATTGAGAAATCCTAAGTTTGTTTAAGATGAGGCTCTTTATCTAATAGTGTGCAAATCATTTTAAGATATCTCTGTGTGTGCAGGACATAAAATACTGCCTTTTATTTCCCTTACCAGGTGACAGCTAGCCATTTTCTTATTCTCCCATCTGCTTTTGTATTCTTTTATGAAAGGACTGGAAAAATTCCTCTTCTGTGTGCTAGTTAAAAGACATGATATTCAGAAACAGGTCTCATTCTCCTGGAGATGCATGGTTACAAATCACACATTTAGTAGCTTTTAGAGATTTGAAGCACAGCAGAAATATGCGGATTTTCAATGATGTGGGAAAGGACATTGAACTTTTTATTTTTTTTATGCTTTCAGTGATTGCTACTCAGCAGAAAATATTTGTTTGCAAAACATGCTTTCTTCTCCAGATGTGAATTTCGAAGTGGTATCACTACAAAAGATTTGCAATGCTTTGCCTTTTTAGCAAAATAATTTTAGAGGCTGATTTTCTGATTAACTTGCAGTACTTGCCAAGGTTTCTGCATAATTCTCTAGTTCTAATATATTTGACTGAGTGGTAACCTGTGGAGTAATGTCAAATAAACACATATTTCAAACAAGTGCTGGGGGAAATGTAATTTTCCATCTACTAAAAGGCTGACCATATATTCACAAGCGGTATTTGGCAGGAGCCTGATTCAATAAGGTATGAATAGCTGCTGCCCACTGTATTACTACATCCCCTACATTGGGCTGTACTCTGGACCTGCAAAGACTACAACTGCAAAGGGAACCCAAAATTACAAAACTGCAAGAGCCCAACACTTCAGATCAGCAGGAGAACTGTGAAACTGGCAATGGGAACGGAAGACGCAGAGCTATAATCAAAACTGAATTAATGCTGATGTGATGACTTGAAATCCAGCTTTAAAAATGAAACAATATCAAATCTGCTCCTACATGGTCTAATATTGCTACCCAGCCTGAATTATTGCTGACAGCCTCATAATTTTGTTGCACCAGCATGTCTGATTGCTATCGTGGTGCCAAAGATTTTGATATTTTTGCAATTCAAACCAGGAAGAAGAGTAGATGATATCTGAAAATAAACAATACAATGGATTTTTTGTGGTAGATGCTTCACATGTGCAGCTGAGAGATCCTGGAGGTCAATGAGTATGAATTCCAGAAGAAAAGAAATTTTCACTGCTGTTAATACTTAGCAAATTCCATCTGTAGTTGTGTGCAATGGAACTGAACACTTTCCCTCTATGGGTTTAGAAAGCACCATTTAGGGAAAGATTTTTCAAAAGTCTATGAAAAGGGAGTTTGAGCCCTAATTCCCAACTGTGCCAGAAGCCTAGGATCACAAAGACTTGATCTAGAAAAAAGTAAAATAAAGCCACTAGAAAGTCTCTCACTGACCTGAACCCAATTTTGAACAGGCCTACAGAGAAGTCAGAAGTCTGGAGACAGAAGGGATAGCAGAAGCTTTCTGGCATCCTCCAGCTAATGGCCAAAGCTATACGATGGAGCAGTAACTGCTTCAAACAAGTGTATCTTAAACCAAAGCAGTGATTTTCCACACTGTTCTCTCCCTTAGATGCCACAAACTGGTCTAAAAGAATGCAAAATGTAAAAAGAAAGAGTAGGTGATTTTCTAATATTAAAAGTCTTTGTATAGCCTATTATGGAAATGAGCATTGTGAGGGTGTTGCTGGAGAGATGAGCATCTGCCTTGGACTTGAGTGCCATGAGTTGCAGCGTGTGGGTTCCTCGCTTTTTGTGGTGGGATATTGCCTAGCTGCAAAGACTCTTTAAGGCTGTTTTTGATGTGGCTTAATCCTGAGAGCACCGGCACTCTGTGTGAGCAATGCAGGTCTGGGTGTTCAACCTCCTGCCAGGCTCTGCTGTATGAACTATTTTCCGTTCTGTGCTTTCCTTTTAACATTTCCTGCACTTACTTTGTAGTGTTTCAGTCCTTTTCCAGGCCTAAGGGTACAATACTTATGGTGGAGGACCCCATACTATAGTTCTTTATTTAACAGCCCTTTATGAGCAAGGATGAGCTGCTGCTCCATTTATAAGCAGTAGCTCAGTAAATCACAAAAGATATATTTTCAGGCTGGCAAAATGTACTGGGGGAAAGATTTGCATAACCACGGATTATATTTCTTACCTTTACCACTGTGAGCAATGAAACTCATTCTGGCTCGCGCAGATTTGATTTCCTGGTCTGGTGCAAGGCCTTCTCTAGGTCTCAGGTATTGCCAGGAGTACTGCCTTGGTTTAAAAAAAACAATTTTAATGAAATTACTCCTGAGACTACAGAATTAGGAACACTAGCTCTGTACAGTTAATCCTCTAGGTTTGGTAATACAATAAAACAATTACAAACGAGGTGGGGTTTCCGTTTGGCTTTAGTGATCTGGAGCACACCTACTTCCACCCTGACAGCAACTCCTTGACATTCAAACCTCAGCAGAGGCAGACTGTGTCACACGACCAGCAGCAAACCCACTCAAAATCCCTTTTTGTTTTGCAAAGCATAGGACATGTCTTCCTCCCACAGGCTGTCACTGTTTCAGTCATCCTGATCAATGTGTTAAGCAAGACAACAAATAGATCTAGCCATGCCCTGGCCAGGTGCCTCAAGATGCCAAGGCCTGGCCCACCAGTGCGATTTACGTGTGGTTCTGTGGGTGTACACGGCTCAGTTCGCGTGCTCGCCTCTTTATTGTGGGAGCAGGCATTGCAGTGCAAACTCATGTGGCTTGCAGTCACGTTAAGCTTGAACAAACAGACTGAAATCAGACTTTTGAAGAGTAGCATACCACTAAGAAAGGGCAGCAGAGACGAGCCTGAACAGAAGGTGCAAGAAGCAGCCTTTAAAAATCGGTGTCAGTCACTTCTCCTTTACTCCTGGTAGTGGTTTGGTTTGCTGCAGCTTCCACTGTACCTCGTAGGAATTATGCCAGTTCATACTGGTGGCCTGCAAACTGCACATCTGCTCTAAGAACTGTGTACCAGGTTTCTTGGATCTCCATTCCGCCTTGCTTATTTTTGTATTTGAGGTCTTCTGTCTGCTTTTTAAACATATAAGCTCTTTGAAGCAGGAGTTTGTATAAGTGCACCCAAATTAGGTGTGATGTGACTCTGGGCCTTACTACAGCCTATATGTATTGACATGTGTCTGTTATGGAATAAAGCTATAGGAGCTGAGCTGCAAAAAAGTCTAAGTTAAAAAAATTGACTTGTTTTATGTATTTACATGGGTTGACTTTGGACCTAGATCAGTTCAAAGCATCTGTCCTGTCAAAATCTGACTGTTCTTCATGCACAGCAGGTGCTTCAAAGAAAATTGCTCCTCTAGTCCATTTTATCTTTGGGCTATCTATTTCCGGATTGATGCACAAACTTTGTGAAACAGATGGCTACCCTGACAGCTTGCCAGAACTGAGAGACCACAGTCAGTCTTCATAAACACGAACAAAACCATTATTTATTTCTGCACATAGTATCTTTAATACCTGGTACAAGTCATTGCTATTTAAAACTGAAAGTGATGGGTTTTGTCATTAAAAAAATGCATTTACAAAATAGGGGTAGGTTGTCATGTCAGTCTCAACTTAAGAGCTCTCTAGGTAGGACCTTAGATAACCTTTCTCTCTTCAGACCAAAAAAAAAAAAAAAAAATCTTGTCTCTAGAGCAGAACCATGTAATCTAGTATGTTGGCAATCCCTTACTTCAGTTCTCTGAAGGGAGGAAATGGGATTTCCTGACATGGTGTGCCAATGCAAAAAGAAGCCTGTGCTACTAAGGGAGCCCTGGCCCACCCAGTGCCAGGAGGCTCATTTAAGAGTTTTGCTGACATCCTTTTCTGTGTGAGATATGCTGCTTCTTTAGCTTATTAACCTCTTTTGTCTTCTGAACATACTTGATAAATAGGAAAAATATATTGCAGGTATTGCTGTGATATGACTAGATATGACTAAGACCAGTAGTTTTTTCAGTCATCGGGAAGCAAGGAATAAAAGATATAAGAACTTTTGCTCACTGTGAATTTCAAATCACATTCAAATGTCGATTTTTTTTCTCTACAACTCTTTAAACTAGCCACCTAATTTGGAATATTACTAGGAAGAAACACTACCTAAATCCCAAAGGCAGAAACACCAAGGACACAGTGCATTGTCCTTAGCTAGGTTTTGAGATGCTGAAACTGAAGGAATTAAATATACTTTGCAGCAGTATAGGGCAAAAAGTTTATTCCTAGAGAGAGGCTAAGAACACTTTGTGTTGTACAATGTTTGCTCCTTCTGCCTCCTGCTCTCATTGAGACCCTAGGATTTTGAGGCAAACAGCCAAGATGGATGCAGTTCTTCACCGAGACTGAAGGCTGTACATTAACGAAGGACAGCGTGATAGACACTACTGTGAGACCCAGAGTAAACTCAGCATTTGGACACTGTGTTTATTGGTAGCATAAAGAAATGAAGACTCAGTACTAGGAATTTCTGAGCTGAATGAAGCCTCACGCACAGCCTGACGGAGACTGACCTTGTGCAGACGCAGTGCGGGTTTCTGGTGATCTCGCTAGGCCGTGAAGATCTTTCTAGATGCATCTGTCTGCAAGGTGAAGCCTGAGGCTCCCTGGAGCTTGAGGGTGCAAATTGCTCTCCGGGGAGGGATCTCTATTGAGCTTTAACTTTGAAAGGAATGGGTGAGAGCTGTCTCTTAATAACTAAGGGGATTTCCAGGGAATCCTGTTGGTACCAGCTTGGACATGGATGCAGTCCTGGCCCTGGTAAAGTGCTCTTGACTACAAGGATGCACTTGATGATAATTGTCTGTTTATGTAATGTTCCACACATTTTTTTTCCCCTCAGCTTCAATATTATGATCAGTTCTCTCCAAGCCAACATGAAATATCTCTGCGCAGCCTTTACAGGTGCCTGAATCTGCACCAGAGAAATGTCATTACTGTGTTGATGAGAATCGATTGGCCTGGGAATTATTTGCCAGATTTTGCAATACCTGCACTGCCTGCCTCTATCTCTGTGACCCCTTAACTCCCATTACCCTTTCAGCTCCACGAGTTTCCCTGCTAAGGGATTTCTAGCGCATCCCAGTTCATTACCTTGGAAACAGAAGCATTACTGAAAATGGCTAATAAAGAATGTAGCCTAAGCACCCTACTGGGTGGTTATCCCCATCCTACAGATGAAGAATAAGTTCCAGAGTTCAAGGCTGTCCACCAGACCTCCCTCTGCCAAGTGAGTCCTGCTGGTATGAGTAGGCGATTAACTTGAATTCCTCTGCTGGCCACTAATACAATAGAGTCAACTGTCAAGATAGGTCTCTTAGGTAATCACAGTGGAAACCTCTGAGGTCTACTCTGTGCTAAAAACAGCAGTTTAAACCTTACCCATAAACTTGCCGGCAGTCACTACAGGTTTCTGCAGCACCAGTTTAATAGTCACTCTGGGTGATGCTTGATGTCAAAGACAGCTGCTGGGGCACGAGTTTCTGGATCATCTCTGCCTGCAGCCCCTCTGCAACACCCAGGGCAGCAGCAAGGTCCGACAGGGGCGGTTGCACTGAGATCCATCTCCTCCTGTCTCTGCAGTGGAAGCGCAGAGGTCACGGTGACCAAAATTTTCCATGGAGCCGTGACTAGCTGCTCACTGCTGGTGTACTAGTGACATGCAGTATACTAAGTGTTAAGAAATCAAGGCACTGATTTAAAAATAAAGATTTCAGACAGATCCTACGGTTTCAGCAATTTCAGTTCTCTGTATTTTCCTTCTTCCTTTTTTTTTTCTGTATGCATTGTTTTTTCAAGTTTTTCTTCACAAGAAAGAGAACTTTTTAGTGAAGAAGAAAATATTTGTATAATATTTTGAAACCTACTGCATGGACTTGAATGAAATGTCAATATTCTAGTGAAGTTAAAAAGCCCAGAAAAGCCTCTCTTGCAAGCACCTTAAATTCTGAGGGATCAGTTGTTACCAAATGTTACCAAGAGGATGGAGATTAAGAAAATATCTCCTGTGGGAAATGGAGGCATTTAAAGTCTACTTTAACTGAAATACTTTGGTAAGTTCGAAGAACACTTGGCTCTCTATATTCAAGCAATGAATGCTATGCAGAAGGATAATACTTAGGGTAGCATTAGTTTGTAGAGTTTTAGTACATTTTATACTTTTTTGTTAACTCTGGCAAGTGAGTGTGAAGCCATAACACTGTACTGTGGGTAAGGAGGCAAAGTGGAATACGCCAAGGACATTTTGAAGGGACTGAAAAGTAAAGATCTGTTCAGAGTTTGTGCCTATGTGAGGAGAAGTGCGTCTAGTAAAGGGAGAACTGAGCTTACTCTGGGACCAGACTGTATTCAACAAGGCAGCCAAGAGGGGTTATGCAATGTCACACATCTGGGAAAAGAAACGCAACAAATGTATTTCAGAATGTACATCAGAACCAGAAGGATAATAGTACCACTAATAGTACCAATACTTGGATAAGTGCTTTGTAGATGCAAGTGGACACAGTTCCAGTGAAGGATGTGCTCACTACCAAACCGAAGCAGTTGGATTAGCCTTTCCTTCTAAAGAGGGCACTCGAAATGACATAAGACAGCACAGTGCCAGGATAATCTTGAACAAGTCATAGGTAAATTAGGAAAGTTCAGGGCATACAGAAGAAAACTCTCTCTAGAAGAGTTTATGAAGTACCACTTGTGACCAGGTGTTAGTTTACGAAAGACACAGTTATAAAAGAGCTAAAGAAAATAAATATGCACTTACAAGAAAAATCACCACTGAAAGCTGTGCAAGTCAGTCAGGTAAAACCATGGATTCTGTGGCTATTGAAAGGGGCTTGGGGTAAATTGTACAGAAAAAAATATGCTTAATATACTTGCTCAAGCTAGTAACCTGAGTGTGCTCTTTGGATATCCAGAGTACAATTCTTATTAAAGAGTTTGAGAAATGAGAGTTAATTAAGCTGCAGCCAGGAAGGATGTGGAATATGGCATCATTAACCTTCCGCTATTCCGCTTTTGCTGGCAGTGAGGTCCAGGAAGAGGGCTTAACGCGAGAGGCATTGGAGAGTTTTAGGAAACAAGGAGCTGCTCTGGAGCTGCTGCCTGCCTGAATCAGGAGGTCTGGGAGTTTGTATACAAGTGTCAAGATAGTCTATTGCAGCTGCGGGCTCGCCTGTGAAGAAAACCATTGGTTAGGCCAAATATTTATTTGAACTGTGTTCCTTTTAAAATCTATCTTGAAGACTTGGATTATGGGGCTTGAACTCCTCGTTCGGAGCCAATTCATAGCTGGAGCGGACGGGGGCTGAACGCTGTGTAGGGAAACTTTAGAACAGTGAGAAAATTGTTCTGCTTTTTGATACGGTGTTTTACTGAGGTCCTATATATAAGTGGGGGGTTTATTTATTTATTTTTGTTCTTTTTGGTGGTAGAGCAGAACTATAGCAGAATGTTGTCCTAAGTGAACCCAGAAGCAGAAGGGCTGGATTTGTAGCCCTGACCTGTGGACGAACTGTTCTTTGGCAGAAGGACTCATGTTCGACAGGCACATCCTATGTGAAGTACCTAAGATTTCAGCCATTTCAGCAAACTGGGAGCATAGGTGTTTGCAGTGTTGCAAGCCTGAGGGAAATCCACCAGAAACACTGTACTGAGCCAAGAAATGGGTTGTAAGCTAGGCAACTGCTGTCATTACTGATGTTTACAGAGCGAAGCCATATATTTTTGATTACTGTACTAATAGAACAAAATGTAAGACAGTGAAGCTGATGGTACTGACTGGGAGCCACAAATGCTGTCCTTGCTCCTCTGGGGCCTATATTTACACCACTCTGGTGAACAAATGTTCTCATAAATAGCAAAAATTCATCTCTGTCAGCTGAGTGCCTTCATGGATCTATGTCTGATCCGAGGAAATAATTTATATCACAGCTTCTGCCCAGCTATCTGCTGTCAGGCAGCTTGATATGAGCCTTTCTCAGGCCCTTCCTGCATAGACGCTTCAAATCTGCATTAAAGCTATGAACACAAGTCTGGGGTGCTCCTCAGCTCCTGAATGTGGTGTTTGGGTTTACGTTCTTCACAGGGTGGCTACTTACTTAGGCAAACCCGAGTGTTATTTTCTGCAGAGACTGGAATCCCCTGAAAGCCCTGCAGCCACTAGCATGTGTCAAAGGAAAAAGAGTGGGAGTTGAATTTTCCCAGGCAGGGAAGATTCCTGAACCCTGATCTTCACCCACAGCTAGAGGGAGAAAGACTTTCTCCCTCTTTCCTCTGGAAAACTAGCTTCTATAAGCATAAAGCTTTTCAATGTGAAAATTTTCAATAGATTTCATCTAAACACATTAATAAACCAGGGCAAACAAAACTGCATATTCTTGGTATGCAGATCATTTACCAAAGTTACCTGCCCAGACTTATGTGTGTTATGTTATCACCTACAAAGACATTTAACACCATTTGTAAGGTAAAGATTCTTGTGCATGTTGAGTGGTAATCACAAGGAGGCTGTTGAAACATGGTTTTATAGAAAGCTGTGTCACACAAATGAACACTTCCTTCAAGAGTTTGTAATCTAAAAGGGTAAATAGAAAAGTTGAGAATACCACTTCTTACTCTGTTTGATTGTTTCAAATAAATATTTAGCTTTGACTGTCCTGATAACAGGGAACTCGGTGCTCTGCAAAAACTCTGCTAGGAGAAATGACGATGCAGATGATACAAAGTGAAAGGAATGGAAAGCTCATGGGAGGAGATGATGACAGTTGGATTCAAGAGCAGAGCTGAGAATTTGGCACTTAAGGCAAAACCTAAATGAATTGTGAAAGTCTCCTACAGTAAAGGATGCAGCTGTCTCATGCTATCCACCTAATCTTCTATCTCTAGGAGAAAGAGGTCTTTAAGGATTGATGCCAAAGTACTTCTCCTTGTCTTGCATGTGTTGAATAACACTCATAATATGGAATCTGTCCAGTATTTCTCTTTCTAAATATCATAAGTCAGCCTTCCTCAGACTTCCTGTGGTCTTCCTCTGCGGGAAAGCTGTCCATTGGCCAACCTTATGGCTGGGGAAGCCATACGCAGGTTAGGTCCACCCATGTGCCTTATTGTTCTTACAGTGTAATTAAAAAAAAAGCCTTATTGACAACTCATATTCTGCTATTCCTTGTTGCTTCAAGAATTTCTTTCTTTTCTTTTTCTTTTCTTTTTTAATACAGTAGTGATCGCAGTGAGGCCTAAGCTAAATGTAGGATAAATCATATTCACAGGAGTACAACTGGGTCACAAAGACCATTCACCTGAGTGAATCTCCAGCTATCTCCTATGCTAGGATACTCATATGCCTACCCCATGCAGTGGATATTTCTGCTGTTGCCAAGGTGGTACATTTGCACATATGGTATTGATCATATGGTAGGATCATTAATCACATCATTGTTCAGAACTCTAGGACTGTCTTACGCCATGCAAGAGTGGTTTGTGCTAGTAAATACTACTCTATTACTCTATGATTCTATGATTCTACAGTACAGTACAGTACAAGTGGTACTCCCTGAGCTTTGAAAACTCACCCCTTCCTTTTTAAAAAATCAGGTAGAAGAGGAAAAAGGCTTATGTAATTCAGTGACTATAGAAGGTATATTATTTATGTAGCTTCTCATTTGATACATCTGATTGTCTGGAATACAGTTTCTGGTCTTTAGAGGTATTTAAAGTACAACACCAGCATTATGACAGGAGGTGAACTTGTTTTGGCCAGCATATTAAGCTTTTGGCCTGATTAGGCACAAAAGCTGTGTGAGTAAATAGCCACTTTTTTATTATATTTGGTACTTGGAGAAACCCACAGAACGCATATAGTATTAATACCATTTTCCGTGAAGATCTCCATGACAAGATATAAAAGACTGAACAGAGTACAGACTGAATGACTGGAAAAAAGTAAAACTGTTCACTTGCAAATCATTCTACAAGGCTATGTAAGAAATGGCTTTTGAGAGAAGGATTGGCTAGAGAACAAGTATTCTATTTGCAAAAATATTTGAGGTTTAAAATATACAACAATTCTGCACTGGAACACACACATGACCTTGTAAAATTTCTTGTAAGTATAGATTCATTATGGCATAACTAATTGGCTGTTGGGAAGAAAACTTTCTTGGTGTGTGGGGATCCATGCTCAAATGCTCTCTCCTTTATAATATAATACTTGTTTCTTCTATCTTTCCTAATATTGGAACTATGTATATATAAAATGGACAAAATAACTCTTATAGAACAAGGATATTTGAGCTGGGTAGTATTTGGTTTTTGAAACCTGAGTCCCCTCCAAACTCAGCCAGACAACAAGGCTATGAACAATTTGATCATATTTTGGATTAATTTGATCAGAAAGTCTGTTCTGGAAGTGAAGAAATCTAGTCAGCATCAGTGTCATTAAAACTTGCATTTTTTTTTTAATTGTAAATATCTTGTGAATCTTTTAAAATTCTAGAGTTCTAAAGCTGACCAACCTGACAGTGATCACCTTCTGAAATCATAGCTAAGCTAGATTTAAGAAAATATTAGATTTAAAAAAAATTAGACTCTTTTCCTTCTGGTTTAACGTATCTTGAAAAATATGGAGGGCTTCTCCAAGCAAATTACAAATAATTACTGCAGTCCAAGATCAGAAATCGACTAAACTAGGCTTACTGAGTTGACTGAGTGTTGAGGTACACCACCCAAGATTTCTGGTATCTTTCTCTTCATCACTACAGTCAAGAAAAGCTTCTCTCTGATTGTTGACTGGTGTAAGTTTTCTTATAATCACAGACTCAGATTCAGCATCCAAAACATTTATGTCTTCTGAAGAATTGTCTCCTAAAAATATTATATAAATCTGTCCATAATTGTGGGTGTGGAATACTTTGCAATTCTGACTCCAACCTGAACTTCATTATACCTAGTGATACTCAGGCACTGACATATGAATACACCCTTGCACCAGCATCCTATTTCTATCTGGCCCAGTTAAATCTTAAAAAAACAAATATTCCTAAAGCAGCATAGTTTTTCTTGATTCTGGCATGAAATAACTGAGCCACAGAATGTGATGGTGTGACTCTGCTCTCCCTGCCTTGCCCATGTCAAGCGTCGGCCTGCCACATGTTTTCGTGACACAGTCTTGTAGGAGTCAGCAGAGTGCTCTATAGACTTTGGCCCGAACAGCTGGATGACTGACTGAATCTGCTCGCTGACTTCAAATCACATGTTATCAGTGAAACCTTTGCTGCTGTGTTTCCTTTCATTGTGTCCTTAAGCTGACCATTTCCTGCTCATGTCCTTTAAGCAGAGAATATACAGAAGATCAGGGTCAGCCCCAACACTGCAAACGCTTCACTTATGGTTCGGGAAGATAAAGCTGTTGTTTTAATAAAGTTTGAGCAAACATAAAAGTTGCCTACACTTCTTTTCTTTTAACGCAGTCACAAAGAACTGATCATAAAAATTTCCTTCATCATCAATTTTTAGCCAATATTGAACTGATTTTTTTTAATGTTGTGTGTGGTTCCAGCTGTGATAAATGCAAGCTATTGCAATCTGGTGGAGGAACCAGAATGTTTTTTAATGACCCTACACTGTAATTGAAGCCAAGGAAATATAATGATTCATCCAGGGAAGATGAATTATTGACTGGAAAAATGCCAAAGCATTTTAATTTGCAGCTCCAACATGTCTCTCTTGGAATCCATTGTGAACTGTCTGGACTATGAGATATTTTCCAAATTGTTATATAACTTCAAAATTCAGAGTGTTTTTTCACCCTTCCTCATCCAGCATACACATACATATGCTTAATTTAGACAAAGAATTACTTCAAATAGCTACCTGAAATGCCCTTTGCTAAAACTGCATTGGGAAAAAAATTATCTAACTTTTGTTTGTCAACAAAATCCAAGATTTTGAGTTCAAGTGACAGCAGGTGTCAGAGGGGCACTTGCCACCACAGCTTGGAAATCTGACAAATTGTCAGAACCACTTGGATTTCCTAGACTGTTATTAGCCATCTGTTTGCAGCTCTGGGTGCGTCAGATGCGTGGACTTGACCACAGCGTTCATTAGATAACAGAGGATTCCAGCCAATTTAGAGTTTGTTTTGCTTACTGTTTCAAAAGGAAGATGCGTCATATGGTGTGGGGCAGAACTGGTTCTGGAGATTTTGTGGAAATCGTGATATACAGTTTAGGATCTGGCTGCCAGAATCTCTGCTAGGCACGAGGTGACCGAGTACAGTCTGTGTACTGCTTGTCTGTGCTCACTTTCTAAAGCTGATTTTCTAAAATCTCAGAACTTTCTGCTGTGTAAATATGCTGCTGTTTTCCTAAGGTAAATGTATATGGAGTCTTTGAAGTTATTGGATTTTATGAATTACTCTTTTAAGCCCTTCCTCAGCTCTCCATGCTGCCCATATTCAGCTTTGCTCCCCTAACAATTCTCAGTGAAGCCACTCATTTCTAAAAAAGGTAAAAAACTACGAACAATTAGGATTATGTCACATTCTTCTAGAAAAATACTAAGGATTCATCATCTTCCTAACTTTTCCAAGGCCAAACAAATTCTAGCAAATAAAATAGAACTGCATTTTTGATAGCTCTAGCATGTGTTCCTTTTGCTCTGATGGTAAATGGAGTTAGTCTACATGCCAAGAGAAGTCGTGATGTGAGGATAAGATTAAGCAAAAATAAATGCTTTGTTTATATTGTGCACTTTATTAATTATCTAAAAATCTATACTAATATCTATAAAAATAGACGGATATTAATAATACCCTGTCTAATCTGTTTTTTTTTCACATTGTACTGATGCAATTTTAAAGAAATTAATGACATACTTTACAGTCGTGAGATGTCTTATAAATAATATTTTACTATTGTAAAATAGAAAAAAAGGTACAATTCAGTTTATTTGATTTTCACTGTCTGTGCTATCAGATTTCTTGCACTTCTTTAAGTGTTGGCAAGGAATATGATCTAATCAATTTTACATTTTTCTATTTCTAATAATAAACTCCCTGCATTAGATAATAAAATGGACTGGAACACACACGGCATTTTGGAATGGGATTCAGGCTTGTTCTGACAGCTCTTTCCAATAAGTGAGCAGCACTACAATCAAGAACAAATTAAGGCTAGTTACTGTGAATCAAAATGACTCCCTCCTACTACTTCCTTCTTCTATGATTATAATCTTCAGGGTTACCCTTTTACTAATGCGAAATGAATTGTCATGTTCACCATAAATTTTGTTGGAAGACTGGGCAAGAATGTAACATAGAATATATTTGCCTGACTCCCCATTCTACTTCTACTTTTTGCTATAATGCACCTGGGGAGATTAGAGTCAAAAAACTTTCAGAAATCAGTAAAACAGAAGTTTATGTATTTTATATATTAGTATATAAAACATGGTGCAGGCAATTCTGACTTCAGAAAACATAATTTCATTCAGAGTTTCTGCTAATATTGTGACATAATATTTGAGTAGGTTTAACTTGAGATTAAAGAATTTTTAAATTGACTTATTGTCCCATACCTAAAGGTATCCGGGTTTATTTTTATAAATTGAAGGGATTAAATCTGCATACATGTACATGTATGTCTCTGCACACTTTCTGCCTACCCCTCAGTGCAATTATTTTTGTGAACCTCACATGGCAGGAGTTACTGAACTTTTCTTTGTGGGTGGAATGACTTGCACATTTCTTTGAAGTGACAGTCTTCATCACTGAAGGCATTCTCATTTCCAGCACCTTCTGTGCATTTTCCATTCACAGCTTCTTTTCCATTCACAGAAACAGGACTTGGGAAATTTCCGTACGGCTGCACTATTAATGCTGTGATACCAGAGTGTGGCCATTATGCTATCAAATAGTAAACCAGCTATATTTTCTCCGGAAGGGAGAGCAAACAAGGGCTTGAGGAGCAAATGGAACCTGAGCAACTGGGCACTTCTTCTCAGCCAAACACCTGGAACCTATTGCTTTACCTAGGGGTGAAGTGGAAGGACAAGGAGAGGAGAGATGGGTCTATATTTTGGTCATTGGTATCTCATCCTGGTCCATGCGGGAGATGGATGAAGGGGAAGAGGGTCAGGCTGGAGAACCTGTGTAACAGCGTTGTGTTGTAGACATACTGAGCTGAGCTAAGCTGCCCACTGTACGGTAGTGACTGTCATGATGATGGTCCTTGTCAGCCTGATGGTGTTGTGCCGAATGGAGTGTAATGGGCAAAGAGAAGGATGAAGGGTTGCTGGTATCCTAAAGTATGAGTGCTGGCATGCTTAATTTATGTGAGTCCTTTTAATTTATGATTTCCTTATGGTTTTTACTGTTTTCTGTTTATGTAAGGAAATGCAATTCATAAACCTTCTGTCCACATTGGCAAATCTTTCTTGTGGAGAAGGGAAAGATGAGGAAAGTGCAGACTGAGCTATATTTCACCACTTATGTTTTTCATCTTTTTAATATTTCTCGATATTGTTATGTGACTTGTATTTACTTTGGGTTGCTCCATAAAATAGCAGAAAATAGCATGCATGATTAATAATATTTAGAGGAAATCAGAGGCAAAAAATGCTCTCCACAAAATTTTTGTAGGCTGTACTAATATAAAATGTGAATTACTACTTTTATCTCTGGTCTTTTGTAATAATCTAGATTCTCCGAGCCTGTTTTAAATAGCAATGAAGAAAATTAGAGGTATATATAAAGCACCTAGTATTTAGATTTTTGTGCAACAGTGTGCAACAGAGATATATACTAGGAAAGAAATAATGAATGAGTTCTCACTTTTATGATCTGTGTTCTGAAGCTGAAATTGAATCATTCAGTGAATCTAATGTAAGTGACTCTCAAATTTGTTTCTTACATTTCTTGAAATTCAGAAAAGTTTATTTAAATCAACACCAGACAAAAAGTCTCCCATGTGAGTAACTTTTACCTTACCTGAACGGATATAGTAGTATATCTTTGTGTTATTTCATAGGAATCCATGGATGTGCATTGACTTCAAATCAGTATTATTGATCAGAATTGTATTTGGACACTTGATTTCTAAATTAATAACAAGAAGACATTTTTCTGGTTTCCTGTTAGTGCCATTAAAGAATGTACTGTCTGTGTCCCAAAGCAGTTGAAAAACAGTCCAGAGAAAGAGGAAACAAATATATAGAGACAGGTGGGAAGGATAATTTAGTCTTTTTTGAGTGTATATATGTTATTAAGTAGTTTACTAGTTAGAGACTTTTTAAAATATATATTAACTAGAAATTTGTCTAGTTTTAATGACCTATTTAGTGGAAGAATCTGCCTTATCTGGAGCAATGAGTGTCCAAAATCCCACTAAAATCCCTTTAAATTAGTTAAAGATAACTAACTTGTAATATATTCTCCTCTCAAAGAGAGGTGATTTATATTTTCTAGCAATAGAGGAATGTCTGAACCACAGAACAAATCTTACAAGCCCTGTTTTGAAGAAACCTCTGCCAATATGGGATTGTCACAGTAATGTTTCCTTTTCCCTCTGTTTTTTTTTGCATTATTTGGAAGGGAGGATCACACAGCATAGGGAGCAGTGGGTATACCATAACCACTACTGAAATAACTACAGTCTGAGGAACTGTGAGAACAAGAAGATGGAAGATATTCAGATTGGAATTACTGATGATTTGCCCTTTGAGACCTTAGTAAAAGTTCATATTGTTTTTAGTTTTAGTCATCCTAAGTTTGCAGTTTTTGCTGCAATTCATTTTCCCAGATAGATGCATACTCATTTAATACTACTTGCCACCATCTGTGTTTGAATGTTATCCAAACAGAGCCAGTTAAGTACCTGCTAATATTTACTCTTTTTATGTGGCAAAATAATAGCTTGATTTGTTAGCAGCTTGTAAATATGATTGCAAAACTTTAAGTATTTTACCATAAAGTTCAGGGTTTAAAAACAGTAAATTAAATTATATTTGCAGTCTTGGTCATCTCAAATCTCCAAAGGGTGTGCCACTTTATGGGAAAGAGCTAAGTTTCATTCCTAAAAGCAAAAAAGAATTCCTAAATATAATTCAGCAATTTAGTAATCAATGAAAAACATAAAAATCCCCAGCATCTAGTGTTAAAAGGTTTGTCAGCTTTAATTGGACTCATTTCCCAGTTATGACTAATATTATAACTTGGCTCTATCTGTCAGGTTGGTCTGACTGAATACTAAACTAGTCATGAATATGAGAGCTCTGCTGGAAACATTTTTGGGTTATATTATTTTTAATTGTTAAATTTACAGTAGTGAAAAAGTAAAGAACAGACATATACATTTGATAATCATACTTTCTCTCCTAAATTAAATCCATATTGAAGGTTTTAAAGTTTATTAACATCTTCCAATAGTCTGGACTGTGTGTATGACTATAGCATAATAATAATAATAATAAAAGAACAAAAATGGTCAGGTGTTATAAATGTCTCCATGTGATGACTTTGCTTACAAGGATATTTGCATACCAATGGGTCTGTCTATGCACAGACCATACCCACTGATGAGCAAATTGTTCACAAACATGTTCTGTGAACTGAATCTCATTATCCAAAATGATGCTGATTCAAAGACATCTTATTCTGTTCTATCCTTACACTCCTTGGAATTCTTATGTATAACTGTTGTCTATGGCAGATAAACATTCGTAGCACCTCAGCTCAGAATATGAATTTCAGAGCCATGTGTATTTTGTTACTCTTAAATAATGAAGATGGAGTTTCAGTCTTGGATTTCTTTCTTTTCACAAATTTGAGCTGGAGCATACTCTCCAGCTCCATTCTCATTCTCAGTGGATTTTTTTAGTCTCCTTTTGTAGTTTAATTACATACTTCAGCCTTCTTCCCGCATATCTAATTTCATCAAAATTGGTAGTAATTCTATCTTGACATATGCCTATATAGGGGAAAATACACTGACTGTCTGGACTTGTTGGTGAATTGCAAAACAGATGTCAAATGTATCCATTTAAAAAAGTCTGGATTCTATGTTTAAAATGTAAAAAGGATGATTTAAATTGTCTGGTTAATTCAAGTTCCCTGAGCCAATCCCAGTCATCTTGTCATTTTTAAAAATGTTTGTCAAGATGAAAAGGGTTTCATTCAGAAATACACTGGGCAAATTTGTCTCAAACTGACAATAATAGCAGCTGCTTTTTCTTTATGATTTATTTGTAAAACCGAGACATGTTTGGGAGCTTGCAACAGAGAGAAGAAAACATATTACACCCTTAATGGCAAGTTTTCCATTTCGTTGTATAGCACCACTTAAGGGATTGCCTTGTTCCCGCACAGAAAAACATTTGCACAACAACCATTTAAACTTAAAACTATGGGACAGGGATAGCTGTGTTCCTCGTTTGCCTGAATGCAATGTGGAGGTTGAAATAAGAGTATGGGCACGGTATGACCAGCAGACTCCCTGTGGACCCCAAAAAGTAATCTCTGGTCACAGACCATGATTCAGGAACCATGGGACAAAGAATATGTTTGAACTATTCAGTTCAGCTAAGATTTCAGATTTTCATCTAACTCGTTCAGCTCACTGCTCACTGCCTAATATTTGTGGTCTGCAAGCAGATGACTGAAGAAGGGAAATCAGAGATTTCTCTTCCGAACACTCCTAGGCGTGAGCCTTTGTACAAGTACTCATGAGACTTCTTGTTTTCCGCAAGCATCTTGGCTAGCAAGTGCTCACATGTTTTCTGAAAATAAATACAAAAGGTCATAAATACCACTGAGGTGAATTCATGGCTGTCAGTATAATACATATTTCTGAGTACTTACGTCGTGGTATTCACCCGTGTCTGAAGAGTAACGAGGGAGCTCTTGGAACTCAAATGCTCCTCAACAGCAGAAAATCACACAACAAAATATGTCTGTCGTGGAAGGGTTTATGCTTCTACATCTGAACCTGCCACGTATGCAAAAACAGAAAACAGCAAAACCACTGAAGTAAAATGTCACTGTGTCTGGGAAAGGCTGAAGTAAAGCAACATTAAAACTAAATTATACTTCAACCATACTATATAAACTGCTAAATACTACTGAGGGACTGGATATGTTACAACTGCAGCTGCTGATCTATGATACTAGGACTTGTAGTTTTTTTGTGAGGAACAAATACACTATAGAGCTAAAATATAGCTAATCTTTAAAAAGTATGATACTGTATGGCTCTCATTTGCAAAAATTGGAATCCTTTGACTCAGCAAAGAAAATTGTTATAGGGGGCTCTTCACTCAACATCACTAATATGATCTCAGAAAATTATCTTCAGAAATATTAATTTGAATAGGATTTTTGCCTCTGACAAGTTGTTGCATATATCTTTACATGATTGACTGTAGAGTGCCCAGCAAAGCACACAAATAGTTCAGGAGACTTCCTGGACCTCATTGGCTGAGTACTCATTCACTCACTTTCTTAAACCTGATGGATACTTTGTACAGATTACTGAGATGCTATTAGAAATTAAAATAAATGGGAAATTCATAAACTCTTTAGGTTTCATAATAACTTACATTTCATAAGAACCTATTCATACATTTATGTGTCCCGATTTAAGCACTTCTGTCTGTAAATGATGGGCTGGAGATGAGAGAGAGGGCCCTCTTGCTTCTTTCTAATAAGAAAGGAAAATGAACTGATTAGTCAAAAGAATTGAACTGATTTAGAGAGGTGCAGCTCACTTCTAGCTCTTGTGTCCTTAATAAACGATTTGAAACTTAAAGAATAGGATTATTTATGTATCTGTTTTATGAGAGCAGAACAATTCAAAATTTGTAAAAAATGCTTGGCGAAGCATATGACATAGGGAATTCTGTAGCATTACAGGAGAGTAAGGATGCTACACACAGCAAAAATCAGTTGTGGTATTTTTCAGAATTTGTTTTAATATGGACGTTCATCTACAGTCCTGTACTGATGTAGATGACTTTGCTGAATCTCTCCTTAAAGCTTAAATTCAACTATAAAAAGTAAAAATTACAAGCATAGGGGTGACATGGAGAGAATGATTTACATCCCATAGTCAGATAAGAGCAAAACAATAGTTTCCTTTGGCATTCTTACTATTTTTTTTCCTGTTAATCTACTTATGGCCTGGGACATCCTTCTTTGAATAGCCTTTTACCACTTCTTAGCATGTCCTTCAACATATGCGGTACTGATATCAAAAGTTCATTGTTTTAGAAACATTTTATTAAGATTCACAGCCTTTGAACATTGTATTGTTATCTGCCAAAACAAAATGACAGTCAAATAGTTCCTCCTGCTTTTTCTCTGTCCTTTCACTTTTTAAACTTCCTTGCTTTTCTTTATTACCGTTACTCTGAAATGACTTTATCACACTGGAACACAAACAATAGATTAGGTATCTCATCTGGATTAGCTTCACAGCCTCTCTCTCTTTCACCCTAAAAGCTCAATGACCTGCTAAAATACAGTATCAGCTGAGTTTTCTTTGGCCAGCTTGGTTCTCTTGACTTGACACTAGCAAGATCAAGCTATAGGAGATTGTCAGCACAAGGGATATCCTTTGGAAAACAGGAGAAGTTTTTCTTCTTTAGAGTGAGCCTTTTTTTCCAAACTTTTTTTCTCCTTTGTGTTTTTGATTCCTCTTCCCATCTTCATAGAGAGAAGAATATAAAGTTGCAAATAAAGTTGATGTTACAGTGCTGCTCTATAATAAAACAAATATATATTGACCACTTCAGAAGGAAGTACGGACCTATTTCAAAGATAAAAAGTAAGCAAGCAGGTTTTTTTATATGTTAAAATTTAAACTTAAATTTAAGAAAAGTATACTTTTCAGTCTGCAGCATGTTTAGAAAAACTGGAAGATAACTCCTGAAAAATATATTAGTTTCAAATTCTCATTTTAACATTACTTTTTTTTCTTCATTATAGAAATGAGTAATTGACTAATATTGAAATGTTAGCCTGTTACTATAGCTAGATAAAAATATGTGCATGGAAGATTTTTTCTCAAGGGAAGACTTATGAGCCTTTTATTGTGGGAAAGACTGTGATTGCGCTGCATATACCCTTCTTTTTCATCTGCATTCAGGCAGAAATGTTTGTGTGGCTAATTAGTACGTGTTCTGAGATAATG
Organism: Crypturellus tataupa; assembly: GCA_034781795.1. Classification (NCBI taxonomy): domain Eukaryota; kingdom Metazoa; phylum Chordata; class Aves; order Tinamiformes; family Tinamidae; genus Crypturellus; species Crypturellus tataupa. The sequence continues at coordinate 853,697 of JAWLRI010000924.1, read as the reverse complement.
ACAAGCACAGTTAAAGGAGAACAAGGTGAAGTTCTGTCTCTTCATTGAGGATACCATCTTTCCCCCTTACAAACATAAATATTCTGTTTGGTCCTGAAGACAGGCTTCAATCTTCTGCTAATACAATGTCACTGATGTCAAAGGAGTTAAGGAAATACTTAGCTTAAGGAACCACACTGTGATGAAGGTCTACGAACCCCTTACATAAACCTGTAGGGGAATTTTATATAATTTTTTTTTTTAATTAAACTGGAAATGGGAGTGTGTTATCACAGGCTGTCCTACTTGGGACTGTATGGTGCTAGACATGTGGTCCATTGAAATGGCCATAGTGTTAAGGTTAAGAAAATCAGGCTTAGAAGAACAAAAATTAGAAATGGAGGTTGAGTGTTTTTTGTATGTTTGTCTTAATGCTGTAGGCAATTCCCACAGATTTAATGCAGCTGCAGAGACAGGGTTTGAAACCAAGAGAATTGTTAAAAATGAAATATTTTGATTTGAGCTTTTCTGGCTAAACATACAGTACTATTTCTATTTGATTCTATTTTCATTGCTGTTCTGCAAGAGAGGCTAGCTTTTTCTGTACAGCCCCACAGGAGAGTGAGTTAGATGCAGGACAGAAGGAAGACCTAAAAATAAAGATGTAGCCTAACAAACTCAGCAGGATGTCAAAGAGTATGTTGAGTCATTAATAAGTTATGGATACTAATTTTATAGCTACGAGGTCTATCCAACCTCTTCAGTGAACTATGACACCATTATGTAAAGGTTGTAAAGACCTCAAGTTCTGACCTTTGAAAATGTTACAGAAAATCTGAAATACATACACCCTATTTTCATAATTGGATTTGTTATTTTTGATGCATTTATTAAACATTATAGATGGTAAGACAGTTGGAAATAACATTCTTAAAACAGGAATTTGGTCATAATTTTAATTGAAATCTAATACAAACAGCTGTAGTATATACTTTGGGGATTTATGTGTCATGTCTCTATGCCATTCCAAAGGTAATATGATATGACTCCATATTTTCCTTACTAGAAACTCTTTTTTTTTTTTTTTTTATAATGACATTTTCAGCAGATATGGTCAGTTCCTAAGCAGAAGGCTTGGAGGTTATAGGTATAAACATTATTTATGATGGCATATACAATTTCTGTGAGTTGCAATCAGTGAACACGCTCTTTCCTCTGAATGCTTTCTCCAATGCTGTTGTAACAGCATGACTGTGTGACTAGTCTATATGCAGGCAAGGAAGAAAGCAGAAAAATGCTAATAATTACTGAGAGCGCCAACAAACTAATTAGCAACTGCCTCAAAACAGAGCAACTACAGGCAGACCTTATGTGCTTGCATTGCAGCTGCCTTGGGTTCAGCCACTTGGTTTAGCTTCTGATTCGTTGTCCCGAGCCCTAGTCCTAGCACACATCATGTCTACCCTGCCCAAAGCCTAAGGTGGCTTTGCTTCAGGCCTGCAGATGCTTCTGCAAAGCCCTGTCATGTCACTAGATGCTCTGAGCAGGCTTGAACTCACCCCTCTCTGCAGCTCACACTCCCAACAGCAGCAGCCCTTACACAGGAAATTAATGCATGATGGGAGCCACACAGACTAATTTTGCATTCATTTTTCTTAAAAAAAAAAAAAAAAAAAAAAAAAAAAGCAAAGAAAAAGAGAAATTGCTCTGTTCTTTTTTTCTTTTTTCATCAGAGTTGGTGCTCAGCCTGACCACAGAAAGGAGCTGGAACAAGGCATTCCACTTAACTCAGCATAAAAAGGCCCGGTATTGCAGATGGGATATCTGCTCCTCTGCACAATATGTGTCTTTGTCAGCAGGAATTTCCAACTTTTTAAACAGCAATTTAAAATGCATTTTCTTATTAAATGTGATGCCAAAACTCGTATTAGAGATGTTTGTTTTCTTTCATGCAGACTTTCCAGACACATCTTTCACTTTTTGAGATAATACTGGGTGTGAACTCCTAATTTGTAATGACGGGTTGCATTTCCCTAGTCACTATAGCTAAGCCAGTAAACACTGGAGTGACTTGATTTAATTCCACTGTACTGTACGCACAGAAAACGGAGTGTAAAGAGTAATATGTTTTGAAGGATTTCATACATTCAATGCATCCTCTTTGGAGGATGCCTACTAAACCATAACATACTTCTCAGTCTGAGTTAATTTTTTAAATGCATGTTAAGTGCAAAGTGCATATGAGCACGTGCAAATGTGTGTTACAACACTTTTTAACAGTTTGTACTAGTGATTCTGGTATAGGTATCTCTCTTCTAGGCCACTGCTTCTTAATATGATCTTAGAAATGAAGCTATTGCTTTAAAACTGTTAAAAGATCTTTCTTCAATAGAACCAAGCTATGAGCTCTTAATTGTGTGATTGTTACACATACCTTTCAGATGGACAAGACTGAGAAAAGATAATACACTATTTTTCTATTTGGAAAATGAACTAGTAAGCCAAAAATGTGAGTCACACACTTACTGCTGTTGCCCATACTACAGAACGAAGATCCTGTCTTGAAATAGACAGCAGTAACATCCTAGACCAACTCAGTTAAAGTCTTATTTTGGAGCCTTTAGAAGAAATATATAGTAGATTAGATTTTAGATTAGATCAAGTAAATGCTAAAGTTTCCACCATAAATGATTTCAAAACATAAATAAACTTTCCTTACATTTTCAATAATCTCTTAGAGATGGATTAGGATATGAGAGTTTTAGGAAACTTTGATTACGGATAATATGCAGACAGGTGATCTGAAACCCCAGCCACAACATGTTTTCTGGTGTATTAAGGCTATGCATATGGTTTTAATGACAGCATCCATGGAAGAGTGATCCTCTTTCACAGAAACAAAAAGAATGAAATTTTATGCACTTCTGAAAAATAATAGAAGAGTATGACTGCTTATGGGGATTAAAATAGCAGGGTGATATTGGAGAAGTTCTCTAGTATCTGTAGCTATTCATGAAAATAGCTTTGCAAGATATTCTCTGATACAAACACATGACATCCAGCGCTCTCTTGAAAAGTTTCCAGTAACCTGGAGCTGAGATTTCACCCACTTGTGACACAGGAAAAGATCCTAGAATGAGCTAAAAAAAAGACACAAAAACTTATTATATCTCAAAAACTCCAGATGTTTGAAGATACTCACAGAACAATCTCACCGTTATACACACACACAGAAATAAAGCAGACGAGATATTCATAGAATCACAGAATCCCAGAATGCCTAAGGTTGGAAGGGACCTCTAGAGGTCATCTAGTCCAACCTCCCTGCACACGCAGGGCCACCTAGAGC
>JAWLRI010000924.1:820144-850269 GCA_034781795.1 Crypturellus tataupa | reverse complement strand
TTTGCTGAGGGAGCACTCTGTGCCTTCATCCAGGTCATTGATGAACAGATTGAACAGGACTGGACCAAGGACTGACCAAATATTAAATATTTGCTTTGTTTTTGATTGCTTTGGAATTGAGTCATTGAAATAAGCTTTCTTCCTGACATTTTTAGATGAGGAGGAGGAGGAAAAGGAGGAGGATAGGCAGACAATTTTATGTGGTTACTAATTGCCTTTCTATTTAAAAAAAAGCAGCTGGGGCTCCATGTGGCTTGTTGGCTACGCTCTCCACTGGTGGTGCCTACAGGTGATCCACTCATATCCTTCTCCCTTCTGCAGCAAAATCTGTTATGGTTACAGAAAACAATGTTGAAGATACAATTTCTAAAAATAGAATTTAACTGTTCCATTTGTTCCGTGTAGCCACTGTTAGCTTTTAAACTTTTTTTCCCTATTAAATGACTGACTGGAACAAAAACATAAATACAAAAGTAGTAGCTTCCTGGATGAGAAGGCTCTGATGAAATTCTTCATATTTCCCAAGGAAAACACAGATGAGCAGTATGAGATCTAGTATGTAGTACTATGTATCTATGTAGATACTTAGTACTACATATCTAATAAAGGTTGGGTTGGTTCTGTTCATCTCACTGTCATGTTCTAAGTTTTTATTCAGGCTTCAGAAAATCAGCATCTCTCTTTAGACAATTGATTATCATTTACTAATTGGAACAAACTTTTAAAAGTCTAGAAGAATGGCAAAACATAGAAATCCTGGAAAGTGGGGAAATTTCTTCCTTCAGAATTTCTTCCTTAATCAGCACCCTAAAATGATTTAAAATGTGGAAATATGTATTTATTGTGCCCCTCTAATTGCCTTCTTAAACATTATAATTCTTAGTGGCGATTCAGAGTGTAAACAAAAAACCCTCCAAACAGAATCTGAGACTGTCAGGTCTTTTCTGTCGTAAGATAGAAAAGATGTACAAAACAACTCAACTCGCAATATTAATATTTTTAAATCCTGTCCTCTGTACTCTTGAAGGTATAACTGATTGGAGTAATCTGTTCTGGTGATAAGAAGGAAGAGAATCCAGTCTAAATTACTTCTAAAGTATTTCTAATACATGCACTGGAAACTCTGGAAGTATTGTACTTATTGGAATTGAAATAGTCAAAAGGATATGGTTTCATTTGGTTCCTTACTGTTTTAACGTAGTCGTCTCTTATTTTCAAGTTCTAAAATTGAATATCTAAGTAATGATATACCTCTAAAATCAATCCATGAGAAAGTGATAGTTTCTCTTACAGGACACCTTTTGACATGAATATAAGCATTTTATTTATTAGGATAGGATGGTAAACTGTGCAGCAACTTAATACTAATTTTAATTATACTATAGAAGCTTTTGCACACATTGTCTTAGTAACACATTGTTTCCCAGTTCTGTGAATGTACTTGTATGCTGGCTTTTAAAAGTATAAAAATAAACATTATTTTGATTTGTTAGTGCTTTTTATTGTATCCAGAAGTAAAGGAGAACATATATTTCCTGGCTGTTGTTATAATTGTTCTTCAATTCTTATAGCGATGTTTAGGCTCCAAAGATACTGTAGATGGAGTAGATCAGTCACTGGTAGTAGAGGATTTTTTAACACATTTTTTGCTTGAGTATCGAGTAGTATCAACTCTGCAACTGTTTGGTTGCTTGAGCTGTACACACTTCCTTTTTTCTCCATTAGAATTCTTGATCACCTTTTTGAGAAAAAAACCTTTCAATTATTAGTGAAATAATCTTATTTACTGTACTGCCAGATCTAATCCTGCAGTAATACAGTTGCTTATTCTGCTTTTAACAAGCTGGGCAGGATAACAATAGGCTGTAAAAAAAAACAATTTCCTGGCTTTCATGGTGTCGACTGTCTGACTCTGGTCTCGAATATTAGGCTGCACTAAAACACCCCAAAGCAAAGCAAAGGCTAGACACTGCAATGGTGGGTTTTGTAGAAGGGCAGTAAGAATGTTTTTAGATTTTATTCACTTGACCAGGTTTTATGGCATGGATTCTGTAGTCAAAAAAGAAGGAAAGGATAGGCATGTTTTATTTATCTAGAGGCAGCACAAATAGCTGTGCGTGAGCTCCTGTGATGATTGCACTTCTGGTTGCAAGGGAAAAGCCAGTAAGGCTCAAGGCACTAGTTGTAAGAGTGCTGAAGAGCTGTGCTTGCCTTCCATTTTACACCGATTTCCAATGTGACCTTTTCCCTCTGTTTCACAGAATCTTTATCATTAGAGACAATTTCTTTAAGACAAGTACAAAAATAATAGGACATGGAAGCCGGGATGTCTTAAGGCTCTTCTCTGCTGGAAGTCACAGAAGACAGAAACAGGATTTGGAAATGTCTAACAAAATCTAACAAAATTTGTGTATGCAGTGCTAAAAGAAAAAAAAATCAGAATTTTAAAGAGCTGCCTGGGTGCTTTCAGATTGAACATGCAATTATGCCTTTGAAAGTAGGGATTTGCTACTTATGAATATTTCCTATTTTGCTCAATATCACCACATCTAATACTAAAAGTTTTACCTCAAAATGCTGCTGTTTGGAAATTACAGATGGGGAAAGAATCTTGCCAGTATGTTTCCAAGCCATAAACTGTGTCTGGCTTGGAAGAATGGCCCACCTCATTGTGGTCATCCTTGTGGCCAGCCTTCTTTCTCTCTTCCTCCATTTCCTCCGCATTGTGGAAAAACACAATAGAAGTTTCACAAAGAGGAAAGTACTTGTTGTATTTAGGGTGGGCCAAATACTAATCCGAGACCAAAGAGGACATTTATACAAATAGCAAGATATTAAATTATATTCTTAACTAAAAATGTCTTTCCTAGCCCTAGATTTGCCATAATAATCTTCGCAAATTTCTTTTTCCCAAGGAAATTATTCATTACAAACGACCATAAATATTCTCAAAAAAAAAAAAAAAAGAAAAAGAAAGGAAAAGAAAAAAGATGGTGGTGAGAAATAAACAGAGAGGCTCCTGTTTGTGATCCCATTTCATTTTCGACCTTCCTCTTCTTTTTCCACCCGCATCACAGATTGCACCCAGATGCCATACAGTAGAAAACATGTCCAAACATAGCAGTGGCAGATCTGCTAGCTGTTTGGCAAATGCCTTTGGTCAATCAGATCAGGGTGTTTGGATTTTATGAAAATCTACATTTATTAAGAGGCAGATGACTGCCATGGCTGGCTAGACTGTTTTGTTGAACTACTTCCTATTTGCAAGCTACTTAATTTAAAATTATTCTGGGCATCTGTGCTACATTGTAGAAAGCACCTGGGGCATAACCATGTCAATCAACTCTAGAGTTATTTTCCTGATGTTAAGGCAGTCATGGACATTGAACGCATTGCTAGAGGCATCTTCTACAAGCCTTTTCTAAGATGAGCTCCCGATTTGGATACTAAGATTATTTGATGGTTTTTTTCCCTTATGTAAGTGTGAGCATTAGCCTCTAATGGGGTGTGAAATCTCACTGAGTGTAAGAGAAAGTCATGAGGAATCCGTCATATTTAATACAGGCAGCGCTCCAAGGGCTGCAAGAATAAACCAGCGCAACAGCAGAACAGGAAGAAGACACAGACGTGATCTGGTGTGGAGTCAGGGTAACTGCAGGGGACTCTAAGATATTTAGGTCATGAGAAGAATGAGAATTTTGCTATGGGTAAACAGGGCCTTATTCTCTTTCCAGCTAATGACAGCCACTTCGAGGCAAAGACAATGGTTATACAGGGGAATTACACATTACAGTCCTCCTCACCTACCAGCGTCCATTCCTCAAGTCTCCTTAGTTCCTTCGTAAACAGCTGAATGGTCTCACTGCAGTTGCCACTATGGGAAAAAAAAAAAATAACATGTGTGATTTAATTAGAACAAGCTTTGCAAGCTGCAGCTCCAGTGCTGTTGCTGCCGTGATCCAAAGAGCAAAATACTATTGTCAGACGTGAGTAAATATTTTAAGTGAATTTAATGATAATATGTTTAAATACTTTTCTTTCCTTCTCTCCTGCTTTCTTTCTTTATGTCTCTCTCCTTTCCCTCCCTCCCTCCCTCCTTTCCTTCCTTCCTTCCTTCCTTCCTTCCTTCCTTCCTTCCTTCCTTCCTTCCTTTTTCTCTCTCCTATTTCTCTTTCCCTTTCTCATTATTTCATGTCTTTTTCTTGCTCCATAGTAATCTAACAAGCAACCTAGGAAAAAAAACCCACAATGGTGTTAAATAAGTATTGCTTTAATAGAAACAGTAGTGAGCCCAGTGCCATGTATTAGCCAGCAGATCAAAACTACAGTCATTTAGCAGTTCTCATTTCCTAATACTTTGAAACTTTTTTCTTTTCTTTCATGTTTAATATTAAAAATCACTCTATCCTTAATTTAAAGGCTTCTTCTAACAATGGAAAATAAGTTTTAATAGGAACTTAAAACACATAATAATATCTAAAACAGCATCAACTTTTCAATCTGTTGCATCAAATAAAAGTGTCCAGGGTAACAGCTGCTTTTGCTCTGATGCCTGAGTGTTTTTTTATAGTTTGGGGGAAGACTTCAACCCATTTTGCTCTTTTGTAGGTAGGCAGGCCACAGTTTAATGGAGCAAAAGGAGCTGTTGGATTGGTGCAGTGTCAAAACTGAGTAGCACTCATCTGCTAATTCCCAATAAGCTCATTTTATAGCACAGGCGAGAGCAGTGCCAAAGCTATGATGTAATCAAAGGACAAATGTGGAAAGAGGACATGAAAGAGATACAAAATGAACGCTGAAACAATATAAAACAAATGCTGAAAAATAATATTCTTTTAATTAAGCACAGAGAAAAATGTGGCTGAGCTTGGAAAAAGTGTCCAATTGTAAGAGCACTAAAATGAAAACATTGCTCTACTCAGCATCTAAAGTTTAATTTCGAACATAGGTTATTCTGTATATTAGTTTGTAAAAGTCAAAGTTAACATTGTTGATTAAATTCAGAAAGTATTTGTTTGGTATATCTGGGTATAATGACAGAGATCAAAAACCATTTTATTCACTGTAAGTGAATTGCCAGACAAACCTATATCGCCCCATGCTGTGATAGGAAAGCAGATAAGGTCTTTGCCATCTGTTCTGAAGGTCCTGAGTTTAATTCTCCATGGGAGCTAGTACATAGTGTTGGTAGGAGGGGAAGAATTCATTTGAGAAAATGGTTATCTTTTCTTTGGAGAAACTGCAATTTTTGCATATGCTATTTTAATCAGAAGATATTTCTCTTGATATACTTGCTTTGCTGAGGTTTCCCAGTGAATTGTAAACTAATGCGTCTTGTAAAAAGTAAATGACTATGCTAGACAATAATATTTATTGGAAATGCACTCTTAATTTATTTATCCTTAAACATAATGTAGAAAATCCTGTTTATATTATATTCATGATCACAAACTTTACATCTGTACTACTTTCTAGAGTTTACGTCATGGTCACTAGCCTCCAGTTAGACAAAAAATTAATGATATTCTACAGTGGAGTAAAAGCTACTGGTCACATACTGCTAGTCATTTTAGTAGTATTCCCTAAACTGAAAATAGAGAAAGGAATTCCATTTTAGGGAAAAGGCAAGTATAGAAGGTTAGTATATTTTTAATTGATAATATATAGCCATATATAGCTTTCTCTATAGCAAAATATTTTTTACAAATCTACTGGTCAGAAGAAGAGCTCTACTCTTGGTGCTTCTCTTTCAAACAGCAAACAAATGCAGGATGCTATACTCACCAAGTCTCTTTTATCTTTTCCCAGCAATAGATATTTTAAACAGATGATCATAGATGACAATCATTTGAGGTTACTGCCTGTGGAGTTTTTCAAGTGGTTGGCTACATGAGGTAAGGGTTGAGTTAAAAGTTATGCCACAGTCTGTATTTACTTATAGCACTTCTACCTTTATCTTTGCGTGCACAAATATATCTCTATGAAATACATGTATGTGATAAAGTTTTGGCATGCCAGTACAAGGCCTTGGCACCGTCTCCATTCCTTTGAAACTTTTTTCCAAGAGCAGTCTTCTTTTTCAAAGTTAACATAGCCAGCAAGCATCATTAAGATAAAGCAAAGCTGTATTTTTACTAACTGGTGTTCCTTACTTTCCAGCCTCATTTTTCCCTAGGGGGTTGACGCTGAGGGTTGTGACATGGTGTATGAGCTGGTAAGTGGTCCTAACTTGCGTATTGGCCTTGCCTAACAAGAGGGCATTTTGAAGAGAAGTGGGAGAGCAATGCAGGTAACTTCTTGGAGGAATGGGAGATGCAATTCCCTGCCAGTTTCCCAACCAAAGTTACACAGTTGTTTCCTTCCAGTTGGGAATACAGAGATGAAAGGCACTAGACACTGTTAAATAGGCTCTCTGGAGAGAGGGACGGAGACAGAGAGGGGTGTGAGAAGGAATTACAAGTCTGCTCTTCTTGCGCATAGGAACGGATGTGAGACACGGACATAAGATCCCACAGCACAATGTGAAGCAAAGAGTTTTCCATGAGTCCTTGGGGAATAATGAGTCATGGGGAACGATAGTGAGTGAATAGGTTATGTGCTTTCTAGCATATGCTCCTCAGTGACTAGTGCTTTGGGCAAAGGAGGCTGCTAGGGGCCAGTGGCCTCGCGCCCACAGGGGCCATGTACCAACCATAACCATGGCCAGGATCAGCAGCCTGTGGCTAAAGCGTCACCTTTGGGCGGGATGATGGGCCAATTCCACCCCAAGAAAAGAAACAGCTCAAGGTTCTACATCCAGAAATGACGAGGCCTATCTAAAACCTCCTGTCAAGTGTATACAGCTATAATTCTGATTTTCCCATGGCGCCTTTTTAAATTCAGAAAATCTATTTTCTAGGGTTCATGTTTGCCAAGTTGTGAAAAATTACTTGAAAAATACTGAGATTTTAAAAAATTGTTGGAATGACCATTTTAAGTGTGTTTTCAGTTAAATCAATTCTTAGTTGGTTTGAGCTCAAATAATAATACTAGTTTGGTAAAAACATATTCAGATTTGAAAATTTATGAAAAGCTCATAAAAGTCCAGATCCTATTTGTTAAAAGGCATAAATTGAAAGAAAGGACTGATGAGCTTGTCTTCTAGAATGATCTAATGTTGTAATTAGGAGTGACTTTGGATAGAAAGAAGCCAAGAAAACTTACATGCTTTGGTTCCCATCTGGGTTATAGTCATGAGATTTGTGATTCTAACCTATTCAAGTGCTTATAAAATCTTACGCTTGTATATTAAAAAATGTGATTGGGGCAGAAGTTTAGATATGTCTCTAAGTGTTTTTGATTTCAGTGAAATTTGAGGGCCTAGAGGCTTTTGTAAATTCCTTTAAATACCTAGTCTCAGAAGATGAACTCTTGAGTCCAAAGATTGAAACTTTCCATAGAGTTGTATATAAAGAATTAATAAAAACACTATGGAAGCAAATGTAAAAGTTTCACATTTTTAATGTGAGCTTATCAACGCTAATGTGTACTTATCAACACTAATTCTTTTTTTTCTTTTTAGAAATGATAAACATTTTAGTGCTGCTGTAAAGTCATATTTTCTAAAACATACCTTTTATTTTATTTCAGGAACATATATTGATTCATTTAAGTTAGTAGGACTGATTATTTGATGGGCATACTTGAATGTTCATTTTCAATAGTTTGTATTTTGCCTGTACCTTTTCTGTTGAATTCTCTGACAATATGGAACATTTTAAACTGAAGAAATTATCTTATATGCAATATATTTCTATGTAGTGTTGCTGTAACATGAGATTCTGGGCTTGAACAGCCTTAATGTAAGTTGTGTAACTAAAGAGAAAAAAAAAGATTTATACTAAAATATAAAGTACCTCTACTTATATTGATTTAATTCGTATAGTTAAGGAAGGCAAAGGAATTAAGGTAGAGGATAGCTGGTATAATGGTGTGAGTAGTATCAGTGTGTTCATGGATTTGCAACCACACTCATAGGTAGTTAGAACATTAATATTTTCTTTGATGGTTGATCAGGGTGGAAAAATCTAAACAATACTACAGCTACCTAAAGATGAGATGTGTCCAACAAAAACTGAAATTTTTTAAATTAAAATTGCCTTATGACGCTGACTCTGAAGAAGAACAGAGATAATGATGACAGTCATTTTTGGTGATCAGTTTTTGACTCGGGTTGGTGTTTGCTTGTTTATTTGTTTTAAAATAGCCATCGTCAGATGTTATTTGTAAAACCCTAGACATTTCTAAGCATGGATCTAATGGGGCATATGTTTTTGCAATTTCCAGACTGTTTTCTCAGCACAAATAAGAAAAGCTAGCTTGAAATTCTCAGGAAAGAGGTGCTCCTCTTGAGCACCCACCCAGCCCAGGCAGAAGCAAGATTTCTTGCTTTCCAAGGCAAGTGTCTTAAGTCAGTGTCTATCGGGCTCTCCTGGGAAAAAGCTCATCAGCAAAGAATGATTCTCTAGCTATATTATAGTATGAATAATACCTTATAAAAATGAAACATCTTATCTGCTTGAATTCTGTGTCTCAGGACTGACGTCAGACTATTTGTCCTTCTGTTCCCCAACTCATCTTGCATGACCTTTCCAATAACGGCAAAAGGATATTGGTACTATTCCAGTTTTCTGACGTTTGTCCGAGTTATTAAAAAGTCTCAGTCAGAAAAAAAACATGCAGTTGAAATCATCTCAGACGTTCTTCTGGGACTACTGTGTGTAATTGTCAAATACTTAACTCTAGTTAGGAGATTTTTTTTCAGCATGTTCTATGCTTACCAGTCCGCTCTGAAGAATCTCCTTCTCCTTGTAAGATCAAGTACCTTGTCCTTCTTGCCGGGTAGAGAACAGCAATGCATTGGATATGCCCTTTTGTCCCTCTAGAGTACTTAACACTTTCTTGTTTCTTTAGCCACTGCCAGTGTTTTCTTGATCCTTTTAGTTTTATAACCTTTTTCTTGTTATTAACTTTACTTGATATCGATTTTCTGCTTATTTCTCTTTGTCTGCATATGCAGCACTTTTGTAAATGAAGGTGGAGCAGCTTTGACCCTCCAAGGCACTGAATGTGCCTGATCCTGGAGGATTACAACACCCTCCTGGGAGAATGGGGCTCTTTGCAAGTCGGACAGACCGAGCACGGGACCTCCAGCCACCCGACAGAGCCACAGCGGTTTTGGCAGGCGATGCTCTCCATGGCTCCCCACGACTCCCGACTGGAAGATGAGGCACCACCAGCACACGTGGAGTTCACTGCAGGCTCCCTCCTCCTGGCTGATCTCTCTCCATCTCCCTGCTCTTTCACCTCTTTGGGCATACTTAGAGCGAACTTGCTTTGTGCCAGTCTGCCTTATGCAATGTCTCATTGAAGAGACTGGAAATACCTGCGTGCCGTTCTCAGGGCAGGACAGTTAGCCCCATTCCCTTTGGTCCTTATGCGCTCAGAGCCAGAGGAGGAAACGGGTTGCGAGCCACACTCTGCTTGTGGACTCTGGCTACAAGAAATCACTTCATTGTTCTCTGGTTTATGGCAACAAAATAAAATAAGGCCAGAAGTATCCAATACAGTAAATGAGTATGCATCATATCAAACAAAAAAAGCTTTGTTGCACGTACTGAACTAGCAGCGATTTTGATGGCTTTGTAGAAAAAGGTATTGATGATATATGATAAAGCTAGAGATAGTGTTTCATTTGGGGGAATCGGGAAGTGGAAATATTTAGTATGGAAGAGAGTAGACATTAACTGGATGTGTTTTTATTGTACAGCTGGCTTTATAAAATGGCTTTGTAGTTTACTGCCTTGTGCCACGTGGCCCATTTCTGGCACTTTCTTCAGGTGCTCCAGGGAGCTGTGTTCTCAAATATCCTCATGATTCATATTAATGAAAGTTTGTATTGTTTCAGGAGGAAGTTCTTTTACTGGGGAGAGGACCACAAACAGGGCTCTTGACAGCACGCACTATAGAAGGAAAGAGTCCAGGAAAAGATATTTGTTGGACATGAAATAAAAGCCATCAGAAGAAACTTTATACACTAATGTTTTACATTTTCACAGTTAGAGACCTAAACAGGGAACAGCACAAAGCCCATTATCTCGTTCTTAAATCAGAAAGCTGTATTGTGGAAGATGTCCGAACACACACTTCTGCCAGGAAAAAAATGAGCTCAGATCTGCTGTATATTGTTGAGCTGTTCTATTTCTCAGGTTTTATGTCAGCATTTGGTTGCGAGTTTGTGATTTTATTAGTCTCTTTTTATTACAGGAGACAATGGAGGGGGCGAGGTGTTTGCACTGAAAACTTCTGACATGTCTAGTTGCTAGGATACTGCTTATTTTTCCAAAGTCTTTTATCAAAGAAAATGGTTTAAATACTGCTAATTTTTGATTGTATCGGAGATTTTGCATCAAAACATTTACAGTCGTAAAAGCTGGTGAATTTTTATCCTACTATCCTATTTCTTACTGACCTTCTGAATTGTCAAAATATATATAAGCAAACATGAACATAATATAAAATCCATAATGTTTCAAGGTTGGGCAAGAGAGAGCACTTCACTGATAAGGAAATCAATGTGTTAACTTTCAGCACAAGCATTTTATTCTGAGCACTCATTATTAAAATCTCTTCTGTGCTTTATGAATACATGACTAATATCAGTATTTTATTTCAAGATATTCATTAGAGTTTGAGTGATCTGCTAGAATTAAAGTTCAGTTAGTGGATTTTTTTTTTTAAGGGCAGGCTGTGCACCACAAAGAAACACAGGAAAACTTGTTCTTTAGAGATTTGAGTCCTATCCTGTAGCATCAGAGAAGTCTTTTAGCAAAACCGGCAGTGCCAAAGCAGATGATTCTTCTTGCTGCCAGCACATGGACTTTTTCCTGCATGAAAAGTGCTATTGCTCCCAATCTGTTGCAGCACATTAATGAACTTGTTTCATACTCTATGATTTTTTTTTGAAAAACCTGTATAAAAGTTCCATCTGTACTGACTGAATGAAGTATAAGACCTGTGTTTGTGAATTTTGGTCTTCCCTTTTCTTAGAAAGCCCAGACTACTTTGTTATGTATCTTGTTTTTCAATGAAAATATTACTATTTTGGAAACAATTCACTGACAGAGTAATTCAGAGGTATACAAGTGCTTTAACAAGCACTCATCCAACCAGCATAATATATTTTATGTAAGCAGTCACATCTTGCCTCTTTAGCAGTTTGTTTTAACAACATAATTAAGGTTGGATCTTTCTAGTCCTTTGCTGGATGACTCCACTATGTCCACAAGGTCACATGGGATGAGTCTGACACTAGTTTGTTCATTCTTTGGTCTGAAAAACAGACTATGTTAGCAGAGGGCTGTGGTGGTACTTGTTAAACCTCCTTAGATGTGCTTCTTATAGGGGTTGAGAGAGTCAGCTCCTGAATCTCTGAACAACTTTGTGACATTAAAATCTTGTGCAATTGCTAGATCAGAGTGCGACTGGAGCTACATCATGCACTGAGCATGCAAAACTGCAAGAGCATAGCAAATAGCACTATGCAGCAGGTAGCAGAGCAAGTACCCCAGTTCTCAAAAATGATGCATGCCAACTGTGTTACTGGATGTAACACAAGTTTTAAATTACAGCTCACTACAACTTGAAAGATTTTTGGTGATCTCTGTCTAAAAAAATGCTTAAAATGCTTCTTAATAGCTGTAACATACATTTCTTCCCTGAATCCTTCAGCTGAAAACGCTTTGAGTTGAAGAAGGTGCTTGCATTCATATGATTTACATTTGGACATTTCAGGCATTCTTATCAGTACTGCTAGACCTTATTAAATTTAAAAAATACAACAAATATATATTTTCCTCATGCTAATTGAGCCTGTGAGACATTTAAACTAAATTTATTGGTTGAAATTATATGCCATGTCTGTAAGGTGCAATATATAGGACTCACTGCCTGAGTAAAAGGGAGATCTTAGGCTCTTTCTAGGTCCTCTCAGTTTTGGAGTTCCTTAAGGACTTGCAGACTTTTTTTTTTGTAATGGAGCTCTAAGATTCTACGGTAGGAAAACCTTCATAAGTGAGGAACAAAAGTTTTAAAGAAACTATACTCTGCTCACTCTTGTTCCCAATGTTAATGAGTTCAACTAGAGTTAAGCAACTTATTCAACACTGCAGTCTCCAGAAGTTTATGTTTCAACAAACATAAAATATGAACAAAAGAGACAAACAAAAGGAGCAGGGAAAGGAAGGATATGGCTTCAAACAAATGAAGCTGATATAAGTCAAAATATGGCTAAAGAAAGAGAGGAAGAGTAAATCATTTAAATAAGCAGCACTAGCCACAAAGCTAAGTTTTCCACAAATAAGTTTTATGGAAAAAAAAAAAAAAAAAAAAAACAGATGGGAAATATTTTCATAGGAGCTTTCATTGTCTGGAATTTACAAACTGCTGAATGCACTAAGGCTCTACAACCCCTGCTTGTGTTAACCCCAACCCTAGCACTGGCCTTGAGGACACCACTAGGCGTGGATGACCCTGAGCAGTCTCACCTGGCACCCCAGCACCAGGGTACTATTTAAGGCCAGCCCTGGGGCTTTCCTTCTGCCTTCTTGGGCTTTGCTGATTGTATGGATCTCCTGGCTGAACCATGGACCTGTGCTGCTGGGCCTAGTGCCAGCCTTGTCTCCTGGACCTCTGGTTCATATCACAGTTTTGCCTCTAGCCCTGTCTCCAGCTCCTGCTCCTTGAGGCTGAGGGTGGCCAGACCTGCTTCATGGAGTTGTTCTGCCCAGGCACCCTGTTAGCAGCACCAATTCCTGCTGTGCTTGGGTGCTGAAGCTGCATGACCTGTGCATGGGTTGCTCTTAGCACCTGGGCCATCCTGTATCATCATGTAGCTCCCTGCTTGCAGGTAGATGCTGAGAAAGAAAACATGAGGTATCATAGCTCTTACCTTGTTTCTGTGGAGGTTTTGCAAAGGTTTTTTTGTTGTGTTTAAGGCACCTTTACCCCTGGTCCTACTATGGGATAGTCAGTATTTGTAGCTTGTGGGAGAATGATGAATGCCACTTGTATGATTTAGGCTTTCAGCTTGAAAATAGTGTGTGCCAGACTTGTGCTGGCAGGCTCCATGAAAGCTATAGAAGCTCTACTCCAAATGTGAGCTATCATAAAATCTTAAGCTTCCTTTAGAATGAAGTTATTTTGACTGAAAGCTCAGGCAACTGATGGATAAGAAGGAAGAGAGCAGCAGAGAGCTAGGAGTATGGATAGATGAGCTCCTCAGCAGCATGCTGAAGTGAGCACGCATGTAAGCTGGGTTTAATTCTGCAAAACTTCATTTAAGCTGAAAGCTCTCTGGAAAATGCTTAAACTTTAATGGATAGGCAAAGTAAGAGTAGAAAAATGTTTAATGAAATTAGTAATGTTGTTGTTCTGCCCTACAGTTTGTTCTGTCAGTAAGTGTCCTTATGTACCATATTGTAGCTGGTATGCTTCCAATTAATTTTTCTGGGATCAGGGGCTTGCAGTTATTTTTAAAACAATCTTTTTGTTTCTTGTTGGTTACGTACATAAAATAAGACTTCAGTAACTTGACTTAACTTGAAATTTAAGAAATAGCATGAGGTTGCTAGGCCATTATAGTTCAATCCCCCTGTACATTATGAAATAGTCTTTAATTATATGATCTCATCCTTTGTGTTCTCCCAGGGCCCTGCCTCATTCAGTGTGCAGGATGCAAAGGGCTTGGAAGGAATTGGCACAATGCAGAGAAAGAGTCTGTTGTTTGCAGGACTCATCTCAGTTGTTGGGGAAATTGGGATGTGCGTTTTGAATGAGCGGGGATGTCAAAGAAAGAAAGGATGGTCTTGTAGCTGAGGCAACTGTATGTTGCTCTGGAGAATGAAGTTATGTCACTGCCTCTGCCACAAAGATTGTATGAGGTGCTCATTTAGGGGAGGAAAAAGGCTTTTCTCAGGTATCCATTCACTGTGGACACTTAACTTCCTAGAAACCTGGGGGCATGAGTCTGCATGCTGCACCATCAGTGTTGAACAATGTGGAATTCAGTGAGTGCTGTTCGTTCTTACTCTCTGGAGGAAATACGGTGCGCAATCATGTAATTACAACATCCTTGTAAAGCAGTTTTATAAGAGTATCTTGTGCTTTTAATGCTTCATATTCTTAACACTTTAACTTTGCAATTTAATAGATTAATAACATAACTAAAGTGCACTGTCTGCTTGTACCTAGTTGTCAATTAGAAAAATAAAAAAGTAGTGAAAAATCACAAATTTTCACAATATATGGGTATGGAATAATATAGTTTGAACTGATACCATAATTATAGGTTTCTTAATATCAGTGTTTCTTAGTTATGCTTTTTGCTGCAGCAGGCACAAACCATGTCTGAGAAGAAATTTCTATTCTAAACTATCTAGCACATATTGAGCTGTAAAAGTTGTGTGTGGTTTTTTTTTTTTTTTTTTTTGATTCAGGGAGCAAATTTGCTTTTCATACATATAACTTCTATATAATTTGTTTAAAACATTCTTGGTGTCAGGGTCATTTCCTTTTCCTCTGATGTTCATGGCTAGTCAGTGAAGTACCTAGAGCTAATTTTTTACCTCTTTCCAAAAGAAAAGTAGAGACTGGCCTCTGTTTCTGCATGATTTTATTTCATAAAAACTTAATTGAGGAAGAATAAATCCTCACTGTACTCAGAACTTGAACAGCAAATGCCAACCTGCTTAGATGTAATATTGGTTTATTTCCCCCTGCTCCCCGCCGCTCCTCCCTCGGCCCCTAAGTCTTAATATCCTAAAACAACAACAAAAAGGCAGGTTTTCTTATCCAAGACCCCTTCAAACTCTATTATCTGCAGTTATACAAATACAGATTCTATAGGATAGTTCAGGAAGGATCTTAAGTGGATCGTATCACTCGTTTCTCATCCTCAGGCTTTGAAGTAACTGATGCGAAACATAATGTGCTGTTTTACAGCAGAGTAGATATAACCAGATTCCTAAAATTCTACTACCATTTTCTAAATGGCTGATCACTTGGATGAAGAGAATGTGGGAGTGCTTGCTATGATGCTGTAACAAGAAATGGCAATACATTAATGGTCTGAAAATATTTCTTTGTATATGTAAAGTTATCTAATATATTTAATTCTGCATTTTAGCAGATTGCTTTAAAGGTTAGATTTTTTTTTTTTTAAGTATTTGGTTTTAAGGACTGCCAGAAGAAGTATTAAAGGAAAGGGTGGTCACTGGCAGTGGTCTACTGGCCCTGCATGGACTCTAGTATTTTTACAGCCATAAAAGGCTATCTTGCTTTTTAAGAAGCTGTTCATCATAGAAACTAGGTAAAATCAGAAAGTCATATCGGATGTTTTTACTGGAGGTTTTATTCACGGCAATCAATGCTAGTACAGGATAATAAAAGCTGAGTGTTATGAGGCTGTGCCAGAGGGCATGAGCGTGGCGACAGGCATTACAGCTGAGACGTGTTGAACCCCCACTCAAGAGTCAAAGTCCTCGTAGCGCAGGCAGGCGTTCCTCCTTATCTGCTCCTCATTAGTTCTAAGCAACCGAAGGGGTTGATGAGGGTCAGGATGTGGCTGTGATTGTGGAGTGCGCGCACTTCCACACTCAGAGCGCAGGCAGGAGCGTTGGTGCCAGCGCAGTGCGAGTGGCCCAAGAGTTGCAGGCGCGAATCCAGCTGAGGCGGTGAGGCTCCCAGCTAGGGCTGCTTTCAGAAGCACAACTGCACCGTGTGTGAGGTAGCCTAAAAACCACGGTCATCTCAAGAGCGAGAAGACCGGGCCCAGACAGTAGGTAATCACTTGGAGAGGGCTGATTAAGTGATTTCAAGATGTTCTATCTTGATTATGGCTTACAACACTAGCATATGGCACTTCTAAACCTCTCAAGCTAATAAATCTTATGGTAGAGTCCTGCTTAGTCCAAAAGAAAGGGGTAGCTTAGACTGTCTAACTTCCAGCTTCTCTTATTTAGTAAGAATAATAATGAATGGTTTTCTGAAATTAACAGAACTTTTTGTTTCCTTAAAATACATTGAGCATACCATGCAAAAGGGCCGCTTAACTGAAAAAGAAAATAGGAAAAAGTGAAGTAATTCAAGTGTAGGGCAGTATTTCTAAACCAGAATAGCAGAAGTGTGTTCAAATTGGTGTTTTTGCATTAATTTATTTGGCCCAGTATTACCCAGAGATGTATACAAGCAGACTGATAGGTCGGTTGGCATCGGCTTTCCCTTGATGGTATTGTTAGTATCAGTCCTGGAGATGCAGAAGTACTGTGCAATCCATTGCTGCCTTCTTGAATGATCAAATCTGTTTGTATGCGAAGGGCTATAAATACTCTTTTTGTTTATTCTACAGCCCAAGGGCAAATCTCTTGTGGAGACAAGATTCTGCAGTCGCAGTTACAGAAAACTCGGTGTTCTGCTGTGCCATTAATAGGAGCTCCTAAGTACTTCTGAGATGATCTAAAAATAAACTGGTGCAACTCTTAATGTTTTATAGGCAAATTTATTAGACATGGGAAAGATGAAAAAGAGAATTGATTCATACATAAATATTTAGAAACAACACTTTCTAAAGTGCACATTATACAAATATTTGATCACCAGGTAAAACTTAATTAAAAGTACACTGACAGCTGCATAAGTTAAAATACAGTTCCTTGAAAGCATCGGTTGTAAGCCAGTCACACCGAGAAGTCTCCATGCAGTGATGAATCATCTGTAGAAAAGAATAAGTTCTGTATAAATACATTGAGGCTAATATTGCAAAATCTTTCTTTTTTCCCCACTCACAAGTAGACTCGCTAAAACTGCAAGCAGTGGATGTAAGTAGCATTTGACTTCCGTGATAAATAATGGGATACCACCAGGGACAAATTTCGTTCAAGCCTGTGATGTAAACAAGATTTGTGCTATTGGGACCTCCCTGGAAAGTAGATTCCAGCACACTTAGACCAAGTAGGCCAGTTATGAAGTCTTCTCTTTGAACTCATTTAAAATGAGAAGGGATCTCTTCCTCTTACTCTTCCTGGAGGAGTGTGTCAGAATCTCTCCCAACTTTAATTCATGGACATCTTTTGTCCTTCTTCCCTTGTGCCCATGCTATCTTTGTAATTTGTCTCCTACCACTTTTATAGGAAGCTAAAATATCCCTTTTTCTCATCACTCCTTAAACTCTTTCTTCATAGTCTCCTGTACAGGAGGATCTTCATTCCCTTGATCAGAAAGATGGTCAGAGTAATATGCATGAGGTCAAATGTTCCTGTGTAGAAAATCTTATATGCTGGCCTTGGTATTACTCCCTTTTTAATTAGCAGTGCCTTGCCCGAGACATGTTTGCATTACACTTGTCCTTCAGAATTGTATCATAGAGAAGGTTGATAATTATTTTGATTTACTGTTTAACCCACCCTATCTCTCCATCAATCATTTCTCATCATTGAGATTGCAAAAGAAATTCTTCCTGTACCCTTCACTTATGATCTTTCTATCCATATAATTGATTTTCACCCTATTACTACAACTTGGGTTCCCAAGATCATTCATTTCTAGTATGTCAATATGATCCCCTTCTGAGGAAAGTGTTGAGATAATTCCTGTAAACTATGTGCTATCAGGATACTCATCAATGCACTTTTGCAAGGCTATGAATCAAAGTGTTAGATAAGATTTCTTGGGAGTGGATCTTTGAGAAACTCCACTGGCAGCTTCCAAGAGGAACTTCCTCTTGTCTAATATTTCCTTTCTAGTGCATGTAAATGTACATTCACAGGATATGAGGAGAATGCAATTCAGTGGTGCTGAATAACACTTGCAAAAAAACCTGAAACATTAGTGTTGGTTTTATAACAATATAATTGCATTTATATAGGAAAAAATAAAGATTTTAAATGAGAACACACAGAACAGAACACATTATGTGTTTTCTGTAAATTTTGTTCAGTTGTATCTACTACATAAAATTTCCTAGTCTGAAATGGCTAGTATAAAAAAAAGATAACCAAAAATTACCTTTCATTTGGAGAATACAACCAGTTTGAGTTTATTCTTCCTTTGAGAAGAAAAAAATACAGTTCTCCATAACAATATAAAGCAATGCTGACACCTACAGAGAATGTATGTAAATATCAACTTGGAATTTGCATTTTTTTGTGAGAATTTCCAGAATTTTTTGGTATAAGAGCAAATAACTTGAGGCAAACTTACAACTCTTAAAGTAAGTCTTTACCACCTTCTTAAGTGAGTCTTTAGTTAAGCATGTAAAATTTTGAATATGTGGCATATTCATAAAAAAATTTATCACTTGCTTTCAGGTATTCAGTCTCCTTCATGTAGATATGCATAGAGAAATCTGTGAATGAGTCCCCTGGAAGAAGCTAGAAGCCAAAAAAAAAAAAAAAAAAAAGTTGTGGGGAATGCATGGAGTGCACCACTAAATTAAATAGTATAAATGGCAGCGGAGAGAAACTGTATGCCACAAATAGCGGATGGGGCTGTAGCAACGTACACCTTTATATGTACAAGGAAGAGTTTTTGCAAATTGATTCATGTGGCTATGGATCCAGCAGCCAACAACCAAGTCATGAGCATGGTGTCCACTGGTGCACAGAACATGGTTTATTGTCACTCCTAGTCCATTTCCATTCTTTCCTCCTTTGCTGTGACACAACAGAATCACATTAGTACTGCAGGGTTTTGTAGTTTGTGCTCTACCAAATGGAACTATAATAACCTAAATAAAAACTGCATAGATGTAGGGGCAAGGTAAAAATGTATAAAGGAAAAATGAAGCAGGAGAGAGTCTTTATTGACATGTTTGTCACTGAGGCACTACTATGGGCTGTGCAAGCTATGATATTTGTTCCAGTGCTCCAGAAGGGTGGGCTGCTCCTTTCCTTCAAAGTGTACAGAGGTGTTAGAGAAGTTCTAACTCTATAGGTACTTAGAATATAGAACATGGCAGGGAGGGGAGGAGTATAACTAACAGTGAATTTTCTGCACTAGAGAATGAAGAGTAGCCATTTTTCTCAAAGAAAGTGGGAGAGTGGGGAATACCTGTCTCTCCAAAATGGGGATTTAAGAACATGACTGAGGGCTGGGAGGCACTCAGCAGATTAAAAGAAACATTAGAAAATGGAAGATTGCAATTGTCCAATGTGTTTTCCATATTTCTATAGTGCAGACATCTTGGAGAATTTCAACTCAATGTTGAGAAAGTTAAGAGTAGGTTTCCAAACCTTAGCTCCTGAATAGCTTTGAATATTTAGTTTTGAGTCATAGAATCACAGAATCCCAGAACGCCTAAGGTTGGAAGGGACCTCTAGAGGTCATCTAGTCCAACCCCCCTGCACACGCAGGGCCACCTAGAGCACGTGGCACAGGGCTGCATCCAAACGGGTCCAAGTCATACTTGGACCAAACTTAGTCATAAAAGAATGGGAACTAGGAAGAACATCTAGAAAATTAGCTCTGGAGTGAGAGTTTTCACCATATAGGCCTACAAATAAAAAGGAAATTCTATTCACTGGAGGCATTTCATAATTATTTCATAATTATTTACCCTTTCACAGTAAAACTATGACCCTAAGAGTATACATGTGCACATTATGCCTAACTGAATAAAACCATTTCACATACAGATAGGACTATTGACTTAATCTTCAAGAGAATTAGAAGAGGAAAGGATATTTCTTTTCTTTGTCCATTTGTGCTTGTTTACATTTTTCAGTCAAAGCTTTTAATTCATGTACCTCTTCGGAACAAAAGTATTGTTCTAAATTCTATTGATTTGATGGACTTGAGCATGACTACAATAGTAAAATAGCTTAGCCTGCATTTTCCAGTACTGTAAGACAAATTTCTCACCCATGTTTTCCTAATGCCATCAAGCACACAAACATCATTTCCATAACAAAGATTATCATTCTCTGCAAAGGCACAGACCTTGAATTTTGCATATGCAGCTAGGTAGAAAAAAAGCTCACTGAGGTATAACCTGCTCCTTCACATCTTCATTTATCGTAGTGTGTAGAAGACGGATGTCCTCTTTCCCTTCCTTCTCTTGCATCAAGAGTTTAGACAAACAGTAGCTTTTTGTGAAGTTGTACTGTAATTGGTGTTTGTTTATTCTACTAGAGGCAGTATACCGCTACCTTCATTCTAGAGTAGCTTTTCAGATACTTAATGGGGGAAAAGGGAACTCCCTAGAGGTCTGCTTTGCCTGAGACCTGGAAATGGCGAAATGTCTCGGGGGACTCCCAGCTCCTGGGCCAGGATGCCCAGAGCCAGAGGGAGCGGAGGCCAGAGGGGCTGAGCTGGCTGCCTTGGACAGCCCTTGCCTCTCACTAGGGGTCGCAGGATGTCAAAAAATCAAAATCTAGCAAGGACAAGGATGCCAAAGCTCTTTG
Organism: Crypturellus tataupa; assembly: GCA_034781795.1. Classification (NCBI taxonomy): domain Eukaryota; kingdom Metazoa; phylum Chordata; class Aves; order Tinamiformes; family Tinamidae; genus Crypturellus; species Crypturellus tataupa. The sequence continues at coordinate 829,774 of JAWLRI010000924.1, read as the reverse complement.
CGGATGAGCTTGGCTGGCATCACTCACTAGCTGAGGCTAATCCTCGGGAAGACATGCAAATCGCAAGGCATTAAGGCCATATGCTGCCCTCCGTCTTGGTGGCCCTGGGTTCTTGTGGAGATTTGTTCAGAATACAGGGCTTAAGGCTGAAGACCGTACCTAATTATTATCAAATATAGTGCAGTGGATATGTCCAAGAAGGGCCTAATGCTGGGACAAGTGGGAGTATTTTTGCTGCTGAATTTAATCTGGATATTAACTGATGATTTGGCCAGGTACTGTTTTCTGTACAATGTTCACTAAATTCTCACTGTTGGGAAATGACTAAATTTTATTCACAAATGGCAGTCTGTTTTCTACGGTGAAGTTACTGCTACTGGTGTGTCAGCACTGCTTTAACAAATTATCTGATTAATGCAGTTATCCCTATGCTGTCTGAAGGGCTACATTAACATTTGTCTTGTGAAATTTCTCCTATTCAAATATAATCACTAGCCTGGCTTCAAGAGTGCTTTCTCATTTAGCTTGACACTTCTTTTAAAGGAAAGTTCCCATGCTTTTATTATCCCAAATAAATGTTCTGTTACAGTGGTGATGGTAAGGGTATAAAGTACAGAAAGAAATGGCACAAGATACAATGAAATAAACCGGCTAAAACCATTGACCAATGATCTGTTCACTGAAGTAAAGGGCATTTAGATTAGCGAAGAGAAATCACTAGAAGTATCTCAAGATGCCTTATTCTGGGTTAACTGCAATATGCAATATGCAAGTAAGTATAGTCTGGCATTTGGCGCCAATTGGAATAATTTCATATAGAGATTGGAAGTGAGTGGACAGTGTTGATTACTGAGGAGAGTTGAGCAAAAAATATTTTTTCTGTGTTTTAATATAATGCACAGAGATAAATAGGTTTGGGAAGGAAAACCAGTAGTAGTAGATCTTTTCCCAAATTGGAAACAACTTGAATCATTTAGAAGTCTTGAGCCGTTTTATCAGTACGATTGGCTCTTATCACAAAGATTTGACTATTTTTACTGTTGGTAAGTACTTTGTGCAACCTCTGTAAAATATTTGTTAGAGATTTTCTTTTTAAGTACAAAGATTTTGATGAGATGTCTTGTTCCATTTACCTGCACTGTTTGTCCTGCAAGTTGCTCCTGTCAGTTCATATCACTTGCTGTTGAAAAGCAGTATCTGCATAAATGCATGTTGTCTTATGGTACACTAAGGGGATTTTTTTTTTTAGTTGTTGGAAAGTACAGGAAATTTTAATTAAAAAAAATGTGCACAGTCATGGATTTTAACACAATAATTGATGTAACAGTTCTACATAATACCAAACACAAGTACCAACGTGTGACTTGACTCCCACATACTGAGACATGCAGCGGTGCAATGCTGTTTTAAACCTGTACTCGTAAGGCTGAGGCTGCAGCTCCTCTTCCGAAAGACAGCCCTGGCAGAGAGCAGGAAACCAAAAGCTAATGCCTGGAGCATGTATGCTGTATCTGACTCTTCAGATGCACACACAGAAGAAAAAAAATTTATGCTGCCCTCACAGCAAGCCTAGGCGCCGTTTCATATGCATTGCAGGAGTGCTCATGTATCAGTGATGTCCGGGACTTCTCACCTTTACTCTGTGTTTTCACCTTGCCTCCTTAGAAGGACGGACGTTTTTGTAAAATAGTCTTCCCTCGTTGGGTTGAAGTTTGGAAGTGCTTTAATCTCAGGCTTTGGTTTAGGTACATGTTGGTTTATGTACATGCGCACGTGCACACGGCTGGCAGTAATCGTCTGTAGTCAGTCATCTTTGCCTCCAGCATTGCAATTTGTATAGCTTTGCAGGGGGGTTAAAAAGGGGCTCAGATCTCTAACTGTTCTAAAGGAAAACTCCGTGAAGTACTAAAAATGGCTGCAAGATCATTGTGTTATGTATGTATATATGCATAATAATGTAAAATATGTATTATTTGCATCAAATATTGATTGGTGGTTGCACAAAACTGTTCCTTGGCGAGTGAAAAAGCATCCATCTCTGAGCAGCAATGTAATGCCTGAATCCTCCAGAGGTTATTAATTATTGCTGCATGGTGTGTTGGTATCTTTTAAAGAAGCTTACACTGCATAGCCTGGGGAAAAGGTCTATTGTAGCAAAGAAGGATTAATAAGAATGGTACAAATTACTGCATTGAAATTATCCATCGCTCTCCCAAATTCTCTGCCATGCACAGAATCTAAGTAAATATTACTGTAAATAACATTTGGCTAATCACTGTGGCACAATACTGTGGTCCTAGGTGGTGCCTGTGTCATGGTTTCTCACTGCTTTCTACAAGGCAATTGCCATTCTCCGGGGGTTGGGGCGATGCCATATTTATTCTTGGTGACCCAGAGTTAAAGGAATACATTGTGTCTATTTAGAAAACCCAATTCCAGCACAGCTCCTCTATTCACTTTGATTCCTTACCTCCGCTTTTGGAGTATTATACGTTGTCTGCTGTAACCTCCAAGGAGGTTGGCGTAGGTGCTAACCTAGCAGATCAACCAGAATGGAGATATCTTTCATTAAAGCAGCACGCTGCTCAAATTGGTGAATCCTGTTCTGCAAGGTGCTGAGCTGCTTCATCTTTTAGGAATGAACGGGAGATCAAAATGCTTGGTGTTCACTTAAAATCAGGCTCATTAAAGGCTTTCTGCTGTCAAAAACCAGCCACTGACTTCCAGCTATGTGACAGTATGCTGAATACCAGGGGGTAGGATTAACCCTGTATATCTACGAGGCAGTTTAATAACAGTGTTTGTTTATAGATGCTGAACAGACTTTGAATCGTTTTCCAGGGGCATTCTAAAAAACAAGTTTTTTCATCAAAGAAGTAGAATAAACCCCTTTTGCTGCCCGATAGAATGTCACTGCAACTCATTAAAGAAACAGAACAAACACCCTCAGTAATGTCAAAAGTATTTTACATCTTAGTTTTACCCTATGTAAATAAAGGTTTTAGAGGTGTCTTAGATTATAAAAGATCTTGAATTAATATTGCTTGAAACAATCACAAGTCTCAGTGTGGCTTGCATTGTATTTGCTCCAAGAGAATATTTGGGGCTCTATTTTGTGGCTAATACAGTGTGCATTAAACATGCTTTTAATAATTTATAGGCAGAAATTAGAACAAATGTGAAGCTAGCTTTTTTCTTGATGTTACTAAGATTTCAGTGACTACTTTGGATTATTTTTAGTACTTGTTTGAAGGTGACATATGCATATTTAATAAAATTAAATGCCAATTAAATGTTTGTTCAGCTCGAGTTTAATAAAAAAGACTATTTTGGCATTCATTAGTCCCACTAAGAAAGTGATTACTAACTGAAATAAATAATAATTTAAAGCATATTACAGAACAATATATCTAGTAATTAAAATAAATATTTTTAAAGAATCACAGTAATGTTTATAAGGGGACAAGCTCAATATTAATATAGTTTATTTGCTTCCATATATCATTCCCCAAAAAGCTGTATTCACCAGCTACCACTGTCTGGAACCATCACTGATAAGTGACCCTGTTTTAGCTGTGCTGCATGTTGGATAATAAAGTAAACCAAACTAAAATTGGCAAGTGTTCAGGTGTCAGTTTTTCCATCTGGCAGTCTGTACTTCTCTTCAGAACTACAGGCTAAGCTTTGCTAAGCTCGGGGCTCAGGGACATTGTTTTTTAATTAAGAGGAGGGCAGGATACTTGGAATGCAGCTGGCTTCACACGAGTGAATATTTAATATGACCTCATATACTGAACCGGCTAACTTTGAACGTTGCTTTAACAATTAAGCTGTTCTGGCCCTGTGTTTAAATAGCTGTCCATGGCTACTGCAAATTGATTTATTGCCCATTGAGGATCAGGGATGCTGAGCAAACACAGAGCAGTTTCTAATTTAAGTATTGCTTCTCTGTTTTTGTTGTTGTTGCTTGCTTGTTTTAACATCAGCATTTATCCTCAGTGTAGTTTTAAGCTGTTCTTCTATAATTCTTTAAGTATTAAAAATACAAGATATCTCTGTTAACACTATAAATGGAGCCTGATACTGATAGGATATTATTAGGATTCTCTGAAACTGTTCTTTTCTAGATACTGCCTTAAGTTACTTCTATACCTTAGCATGCTAAGCATTCAGTATGAATTTTTCCATGATGGGCATCATCTGCTACAAGCTAACTTTTATTGTTTTTTTTTTTTTTTTTTTAAAAAAACATTTATTTTAGAATATGAGCTTAAACTTTCTGGGTACTTAAAAATGAAACCAGGAAGACATGGATTTCCTCTTAATTAAAGTTATAACAGTGGTTTTTGGAAGGGCTTTGGTGTGTTCAACCTCCAGAAAACTTGAGTGGAGAAGAAAGAGGGAGGATGGTAGCCCTTCTGTCCAGGGCTGTGTCTTTTTTTTGACTTTTCAAATTGCTATGTGTTTGAGCATTACTGCAATCAGTGTTGAAAGTCTACTGCAGGGAAATATCGTTTTAGCAGTATATCTTCGAATATCTTTATCTGTGCTCCATTTTGAGCTGTGGCTTGCTCAGCTCTGAGACTTTCCTGCGAAGTGGCCCTTGTGCTCAGTGCTCCTTTACTGCCGATGACACAGGGAACAGGAGGCTGCCTGGCTGGAATAGCCAGAGAAGCAGCGATCTCGCAGGGTGATAAGGCTGGCACTGAGCTCCTGAGAAAAGTGAAGATGGGTAGTGATTAGGAGAAATTATTGGCAGGAACAGTGGGTGTATTGGGAAATGAAGCGGTTGTAGAAGGAAATTGGCCCCGAGAAGCAACAGTGGAAAGAAAGATGTAGAGTTGCAAAGATGTGTATCTGTGGGGCAAAGATGTTAGGGGCAAACAGCTCAGATCATTCCCTAGCTGGGAAGTAAGGGCAAGGAGCAAAAACAACCTTGCTCATCCAGGGGTGTATACCTGGAATAAACAACCGTGGAATAAGTCTAACAGAAAGTTAAATCTGGTGAGAAGCCTTAAAACAAGGATTATTTGGACAAAGGGAATGAAAACAACAAAAAACAACAAAATTACACAGCTGATCTGGAGATGCTGGAGTGGAAAGTCTTAAAATGAGATTAAAGCGGAGTGCAATTGGGATGGCTGGAACAGGGATGAGACGGACTCTCACTAGCCTTAACTAAGTAGGGAGAGAGAGAGAAATATATAGGTTTCAAGAGCTGAGAGTGAAGAGAAGAATAGGCCAGAAAGAAAAAGCCAAGATAAGGTAAAATAAGGACATGGAAAACAAGCAGATGGGACTATGCTGTTAAAAATACTCTCCCCTAGATCTTGGACGGGGACCCAAGATGCACTGTGCATCGTCTGTCAGCAACATGTATGATGAGACTTGGACCTTTTCATAAAGTGATGAAGAGACTTGGGCCTTTTCAACTGCCGATCCAAACACAGGGGCTACCTACTCTTGCAAACAATTGTGCTGCTAGTTTAAGAGCTGATACTGCATGAAGGAGCAGAAGGTTTATACCAGTGTGTGAATTATATGGGTGTCACTAGTGTCGGGGGGCTGTTGTTGGCAGGAGTCCAGATGCCTTTATTGTAGAAATTAAACGAAGTGCTGAAGAAAAAAAGGAAATGGAGGAAGAGATTTGGACGTCAGTTCTTCGGGGAGCTGAATGACTTGGAGATTTGAGTTTGCTGCCCTTGCTTGTGTTGCAGAGTTCCTCTATAAAGTTATTGCAGGCTTTCATATTATGCTTACTTGGTTCTCATGTTCATATGTCTCTAAACATCAGGGTTTGATTAGAAATCGTACTAGATACTCAGCAAAATTACCATGCCTGAAACTAGTGTGAAACGAACCCTGAAGAATTAGTGTTTCCTGTAATGCCAAGTCACAGAATAGTTCACGCTGGAAATCACCTAGTGCAACCCCTCTGCCCAAGCAGGGTCACCTACAGCATGTTTCCCGGGATTATGCCCAGACAGTTTTTGAATATCTCCAAGGAGTGAGACTCCACAACCTATCTGGGCAACGTGCTCCACTTCTCTGTCACCCTCACAAACTTAAATTAAAAAAATTAAAATTTAAAAAATGAAGTTTTTCCCCATGTTCCGGTGGAGCTTGTGCCTGTTGCCTTTTGCCCTGTTGCTGGACATCACTGAAGAGTCTGGTTCCATCCTCTTTTTTCTATATGGTATTCATATCCTCTTATAAAATCTCACCTTAGGAGTGTGTTATGAAATTAAACTAATTAATACTCTTGAAGCACGTGAACACTGTTAGCAACAAGTTCCATTAGAAAGCCCATGAGGAAATTAACTCTATTCAGAGTGGGATCTGCATGTGTATAATGAAAAAAGTATGGGCTATGATTTGAAAAACAGAAAACATAATATTGAAAGGCTTCTTGTTAATTAAGCACATAAATCTAGGAAAAACAAGTCGGTATTGTGAATGTACAATGAACAACTGTTTCATAAAAATATTGGGTAGATGTGAGGGATATTTGGGAGAAATTTAAGGTTCCATGGGTTAGCTCACTGCTTTTAAGATCATGATTGTTTAACTTTAAACCTCGAAAGTTTAATTTTAGTTTATATTGTTTACTCTCTCTATATCTGTGACTAAATATATGCATGTCGGTTTATCACTGTCTATTACTACATTGCCACTATGCAGTTTCAGTGTCAGTGTGAGTAACAGTGTGGGAAATCAGGAGCTCCAAATATTCTTACATTTGCTTCAGAAATGTTCCAGGTGGCCTACAGAGGAGGAACGGGATTTTCAGGCAGTTAAAGTAGGAAGGCAACCAACTCCCCCTGAACTTCACTGTGTTGGTCTCCTGAAATCCGCCAAGTCCCTGTCCCAAGGAGCTTACCATCCCGGTCCCGAGCGCTCCAAGCCGTAGGCACGCGCTCAGCTTGACCCTGATGAGTAAGGCCATTGTGTCCTCCCACCTAGAGCGCACACAAGATTGAGGCCGAAGCAGGAGACGGCCCAAGAACACGGAGGAGGTGCGAGCAGTGATGTTTCAGGTGCATTTTTTTTTTCAGTTCTGCTATTGTGTGTCTTGCATACCTCTTTTTTTTTTTTTTAAAAAAAAGTTCTTTTTGTGCAGGAGAAGCACAAAAGCCTCTAGCTTTCAGGTTTAAAAAGAACTACCACCACCACTTGCTTTCCCCTTATAACTGCGCTCTCCTCTATCTGTGTCCCCACACTCTCCCCCAAAATGAAGAAATTTAAAAGAAAAGGGGTAATGCTTGGAGTTTGTTGCTGCTATGTTTTTTGGGTTGGTTTCCTTCCAGTTTAAGCAGTCTGTCTTTCTGGCTATGTGTTGGTTTCTTTGGAAACGGCTAGAGGATGGATATTTGATTGACTGTGTTGTCAGATGGATTATCAGAGTTGAGCTTTTTGGAATGGTAGACAGGAATGTGTGACAAGAAAAAAAAAATATTTTCTATTTAGAATGCTTGAAAATTTTGTAGCATGAAAGAAGCTAGATTGAATATTTGGAACGTTACTTGGGAAAAGTTCATGGGGGAGAGGGCAACCCATCACAACCAATTTATTTAATGACCAGATTTAAAAAAACACTATTAATGAGGAAAATTAGGGTATTTTTGTTTGTTTGTTTCTTTTTCTCTTAATGGAATTGCTGTGAATATAGTACCTAAGCAAGGCAGAACGCTTTCTGCAGGTCTGCAATCCTCGTTTCCAGCAGCAATCCGCACATGTGGCTGCTCTGGATTACGAGCAGAGAGCAGTTTTTGACCCTGACCCGTGCACACATCTGCTTGGCGGCGCCCGTACGTGTGCAGGCTGCCGCATCGCCCCCGCGATGCTCTGCCGAGGTTGTTCCCCGTGCGGGTCGGGGCCCGGCAGGGCCGGCCGCACGCCAGCCCGCGAGCAGGCGGTGCGGCTCCGACGGCGATGCCGCGCTGCCGGGCGCGGGCTGCTGACGTCGGCTCGGACCTCGCCACGGGAGCGCGGCCCCTGCTGCAGAGGCACAGCCTGGCCAGCGACCGTCTCGCTGGGGACACTGCTGTGTTTGGGACTGCTCGCTGTGCGCTCTTCTGTGGCTGCAGTGCAAGGGGCAAAGGCACTACTTACTGGCAGGCATGGATGTTCGGTTGAGGGTGATGTTTCTTTTTTTGGGTGTTGAGGTGCATGGCTGCAGGAAAGCAAATTAACTTTTGCAAGGTTTCTGTGGAGTATATAGATATGAAAAGAAGATTGAAGTAACAAAAATCTGTTCTGCTTGATGGCCGTGGGGAGGAGATCCAACACGTGCAATGAGCAACTAAGGATGATGTATGATCTATCTAATTAGTAGACCTTGAAAATAACAGAAGCTGCATGAAGCCAGCTTCTCTAGCAAAATGTGCTCATTAACAGACACGGCCTATTGCGCCATACGCGAGAAGGCCCAGCTCTTGTTGTAACAGGTTGACAGGAAGGGTCTTGGAGAACTTCCTTCCTTGGTGTTGGCTCCAGGTGGTTAGCACTGTTGGTTACGTAAAAGGGGAAAGGAAGAGACTCCAGGCTCCTCCGTGGCCTGTTACGCAGTGCGCTTTGCAGGCCTCGTGACACCAGCAAGCCGTGTGGCTGCGGGAGAGAGCTGCTCCCGCTGCCGACCACCGCTGTGCTCCTGGCGGCAGCATCCTGCTCTTCTCCTTCCCACTTCTCCTGCAATATGAGGGAGCTGGCGAGGGCGATGCAGCTGCACCCGGACTGGACAGGAGGAGGAGGAGGCGGCACGACAGGCAGGTGCTTCCACAGAGTCCCTCGAGGCCAGACTCTTCACTATGCTCTGCTATTAGCCACTCACCACCCTCACCTGAACCCACCTTTCCAGTCCCAGTGGTATGAGCTGCTGGGAGTGCTTATCTACAGCAGCGCCAACCCTTCGCTTTAAGGCAGGCACAGGCGGAAAGGGTGAATTCGGGGTGGCAGCGCGCGAGGTGCGACGGCGTTACTTCTCGTCTCCCTCGCGTTGTTAGTTCCTTCCTCTGCCGCTGTTTCGGCGGCTCGGACGGGCTCGACAGCGCGGCGCGCCGGGGCTCCGCGCCGCAGCGCGGCCGCGCTCCTGGCACGCGCGGGGGAAGGGACCCCCTCCGCATTCCCAGCCCTGGCAAGGCGAGCGGGACGCGCCGCGGGAGCAGCGCGCACCGGCCAGGCCCCCGACGCGGGAGAGCCGCAGCAGCAGCGCCGCAAAAGCCCCTGCTAAATGTGACACCCCCCCGCGCCGGCCCCGGCGCAATGCGGGCAGCAGGAGCTGCCGGCGACCACCCCCCGCGCGCCCCCTCCCCACCCGGGCCCTTTTCCCTGGAAACTCGTAAGAGGGAGGAGGAGAGTTCGCCACGGGAAAGTCTCAGCTTGGTCTGAAACAGTTTCAGGCGTTTCTGCAGGCTCGGAACCGCCCGTCTCGGGGGAGGGGAGGAGGCAGGCAGCGCTTTTCGCTACCTATGTATTTTTGTTTTCGCTTGCGCTTATTTCTATTCCAGCAGCGCGTGTCTCCACCCCCCTCTCTCCTCCTCCTCCTCCTCCTCCTCCTCCCCCCGCTCCAGGTTGATCGCCTGAAATGAGGCTTTGCGCGCTGATCCCTTCTCGGGCTTTAAACCAAAAGGC
>JAWLRI010000924.1:787512-818374 GCA_034781795.1 Crypturellus tataupa | reverse complement strand
TCCCCAGGCCGGGCCGGGCCGGGCGCTGCCTCCTCCCCAGGCCCGGTCCTCTGCCCCGCGCGAGCGCGTGGATGAGGCGCTCGTGTCGCCACCAAGGTCTGGTGGTGCCGGCGGGCCCTGCTTGGTGCCGCAGCAGCCCCTGCCTCAGTGTTCCAAAGGGAGGGACGTTTTCCTCCCTCATCCCCTTGCAGAGCGGAGGAGCGCGCTCTCCTCGAGTGTGAATGTCACCGGTGCGGGACGGCAGCCGCCTGCGCGCCGGGTGCCGTGGACAGTGCATCGCTGTCGCATCCTCTGCCTTTAGCGAGCAGGTACATCCTGCTCGTGCACGGATCTTTCTTTCAAAGTATCAGCAGCAGTGGTGGCGGGCTCTTTTCAACAGCTCTGGTGTTGAATTTTCCAGCAGCCTCCTTTGCATTAATTAGTTATTTTATATTCTGCAAACCAGTTCAGCCAAAGGTTGTGTTCGCTATGTCTGTGTGGTTTTGTTTAATTTATTGAGGAGAATGTGGTGAACATATATGCCAAATATGCAGACGCTGTGTTTTTCTAATCACAAAAATATTTTGCTCCAAAGTGTGAATTGTTAGGTCTCACTTGCGTATGACTGGGGAATGCCCAAGTTCAAAATGAGCAGAGGCAACTGCAAACAAAACGTTATTTTTTTCCAATTAGCACTAACCAATATACATAAGTAATTTGCTGTGGTTAACCTGAGCGCTTCTTTCCAGTCCATAGTTTAGGAAGATTCATGTATATCATTTAGTGAAAAATATGTGTATTTACTTTATCTGCTATGGGGTTCCTTTAAGTACTTTTTCACAATGGAAGTAACTGAAAAATTGTAATTCTTGACAGTGTTTTAAGTTTATGTATGAAACAAAGGTGACTGGGGGGGGAACTGTGGAATAGGATTAGCGATGACCATTCCCTGCCATCATTTGGCTCTCCTTAGAGAAGGGAAATCCTTTTTGGCCCATTTAAATACTTCGCAAAACATTAGCCCTAAAGTACTTGCTGCTGCCTTATGAGGTGCTTTAGATATTACTGCAATGAGAGACAGGTTGTCATGGGTGGTTAGTTGTGTGTAGTTCCCACTGGCAATCACTTCCAGAGTGTTTGCTGAAGAACATATTTATTCATTTTAGTGTGTGCTAGTTCTTCAGGAATGAGACTGTGTGTTATGTACTACTGCAAACAGGGTACGAACCATCCAATAATCATTTTTAATCAGAATTAGAAAGCTTTATCTTGATGAAGCTGATTCTCCAACAGTATCTCCCAATTATTTTTCCTTCCTTAAAGGCTATATTAGTTTTGACCTGATAAAGTATATAGAGTAATTGCAATTCTCATCAAATATGGATGGGAATTGCTGCTGCTCAATCTCTTTTAGGATCATAACCCAACTGTGTATCCTGTTAGGTTGGGTCTTACCATCTGGGGTGGCTGTAGCACCCCTGAGTAATGTTACTGATATCTGCCCTTAGGGTGACTTCAACAGTGAGGCCCTTAGAGGAGGATAGAGTCCTTCTGTGAGTTGTTCTCTCTTAAATCCGTATGGTAGCGTGTGTAAGTTAACAAGATAAAATAAGATAATCCTTCCCAGACCATGTTCGCTGTATGTAAAATTTGAATCTTGGATATAAATAGCACCTGCTTTTGCTTCCTCTCCAGGGCCTGCAGCTGAGATCTTAAGTGTTGGCTTTCTTTTTTTGTAGCTTTTCAGGGTGATAACAGTTAGGACTTAGTGAATTTCTGCAACTTGGAAGCTGAGGGAACATCCAGAGTCAGTTACTACTTTACACAGTAACACACTTCAGAAACTCCAGGGAGTTACATATCACACAGACCTGCTAAGATAATTTAACCTCTTGCAATTTGTAAGCAAATCAAATGCTTTGAAAGCAACCACAACTAAGGTTTCCCAAATATGCTGATGTGAGATGGATTTACATGTATTTTTATAGTCATCTGCACTCTGTTTTTCTCTAGTCATTAGTGCTAGCTGCTTAGTTTTTGTATTCCATAGACCACATGAGAAAATGTTCTTGTGCATAAAGCACCACTAGGCCTCAGATCTATGGTCACATATAGTTTTAGTTCTATATAGATAACTCTTTATAGATGAGTCTCGTGCATCAGTCTTCAGCGACTGCATCTTTCCCCTCTGCCCCTTTGCCTTGTAGAAAAGCTGGATAAATTTACCAGAAACAAAGAGAAATACCATGCAAGAGGAGGTATTACTCTTAGATAAGAGTACTCTTAAATAGGTATTCCATTTTAGCATTCTCCAGAGAATTACGGCTCATAAGATGACATAAGGGAAGGGATCCTTTCATCTGGTGTGCTTAGAATCATCATGTTCCTTTTACATACAAAATTTTTGAAAATAGTGTGGAGCAAAATGCCATAGAGGCAAAAAAGTACCAATTCCTATGTGATACAATGTTCCCTTTCCAAACAGAAATCTAGAGATAAGTGGATGGGCAGCAGGGTGATGAGTTGTTGAGTCACTGGCTACACCTAAAACTGCAGCCGTCTCATGCAGTGACCCAAAGCTGAGGCCGGCAGCCAGGGCGTGCGTGGCGGGAGCCGCGCTGCTGTGACGGTGCAGGACAGCAGGGCTGGCCAGGAATCTGCGGGCTTTGCGCGGGGTGAACTGACGAGCTTTGCCGTTCCTGAGTGTTCCTGCAGACCTTTGCCCCGTGTACGGATTTTCAGTGGTGTCGCTTGCCCTGCCGCGCGGCATCGTGGCCCGGCTGTACCGCAGCCCGGTGTGCTGTACCGCCGCTCCCGCGCCCGGCGTCTCGGGTGTCTCCTTGTGTCTCTCCGCAGGATGTTGCCCCCGCTGTTTGCTATGGTGCAGTTCAAGCGTAGGGCATGCTTAGTTCATCTCCCAAGACCTAATTCCCTGGAAGGTGTAAAACTGGGGATATCATATTCATTTCAGGGTTAGGCTTTAAACAGTCTAGGTGGTGGTTTTGTTTTGTGTTCCCCCACACACACCATTTTTGTTTTAACCACAGGTTATCGTAAACCAAAGAGATCTGTTGAGATACTTAATGAGGAGGGGTAGGAGAATTTCCTTTTGTTTTGCTGCAATAATTGTTCAGAATCTGCACTAAGCTGATAGTAAGGGTATTTCAAAGGCTTTTGCTTTCTTTGCTCAGAAGAGAAATATATATATATATATATATATATATATATATATATTTTTTCTTCCCAGTTAGGACATTTTCCTGAACTGTAGGCAATTAGGCAATTAGATTAGGCAATAAGTCTGTACTTTTTTGCATATTCACTTTACTGGGGACTGGTCCAGCTGCTGGCTATGCTGACATTAGTCTCTTTTACTACTTTCTTTGAGACATTTCACTTCCTAAAAATGACTAAATGTTTGGAGAATAGGCTTGAATTTGAAATTCCTTGATCTATTGTTTTTCACTGTTGTGGGTCTTGTCTTTGGACCAGAAATTCTGTCTAGCACTGGGGAAACTTTTCTTGAGCAGATCTTTCCTGAATTGTTTACATTCTCACGGTAGTTAGAATTGGGATTTTTTTTTTAATGCAAACTTTTAGTTGGGATTTTTTTTCAAGTTATGCATTATCCTGCTTGCCTTGGAATAGAAGCTCTTTTTTCCCCAGAAATTTTAAAAATAAATGTTAAAAGAGTAGCAATAAAGGTGAACAATTATCCTTGCAGGCTGATAACTTGGCAGTTGATTATCTTGCTGTTCTTTCGCTGCAAACAAATTCTGCATATATGTGTGCCTATTTCAGGATAAGTGAAGAGGCTGAGCAGTAAGATCTTCCTCACTGTTCTTTCTCGCTTGTATCAGAATTTAAGTGACTCACTTGGTTTTGCTCCCTTTAAAACCTTTTTCTGTTTGCCTGCAATAGCCGTGTTAGTACTAGGTATTGCATGCAGGTGAGGAACCTGGTTATCCATGGTATCTGTAAAGTATCTGGACGTGGCTGATGTTAAATGTAACTATTGTGCAGTGACATCTGTAACTGCAATCTGACTTTAGTTCACTGATGTTGTAAGAACACACTTGTACACTGCTAGATTTTTTACGTTTTGTGCTTTGTATTCTGGGATACATATGTTTTTAGCTGTAAGCATGTCAGCACATAGCCTGGTAATATGGAAGTTCTTAAAACTTCTCATTATACTTTTGAACCTGCTGCATAACTTGCACAATTGAGATTTTTTGCCTTTATGTTTCAGTTAATTCTGAAAAGACAGTGTGTGGTTTAACAGTGCATCCTCTGCAGCAGCTGTCATGTCACTTGCTAGGTTGACCAAGCCGTGACTGTTTGTGTAGTAAATAGGTACGGTACAAGCAGCTGAAACAAAAACAGTCTTTCTGAAATGGTCTGTCCCCAAACATCATCTATCCTCCTGTGGATGAACTTTTGAAGTGAATTAGACTACTGAAAAGTTTAGTTTTAAAATCATATTTCTCTTTTGAGTTCTCCACCATTATTTTAAGTGTTATGTCATGCCCTTTAATGTGGTATCCCAACATCCTTTAAAACAGATTATATGTGAACATAAAGTTCTCTTCCTCCTCAATTCTTTACTGAAAAGCTTATGTCAGTAGTGAAGCTGTGGAAAAACCATGCTGAATACATTTGACATTATAACTCTGTGAATATCCTTCCATACAAAAAGCTCTGTTTCGCACCAGACCCCTTTCTGCAGGGATCTGTTCCTGAATATATTTCCGGTGTGCCGAACAGGAGTGACCTGCAAGGAGCAATATTACATCATGGCCAAACAAGCCTAATTGACACAGCTAATTGAGCTTGGAATCAGGTCCCCAGGCAAACTAGGAAACATTCGTCACACCTGGACATCTGCCTTGTGTCATTCTTATTACCTCTCTGGAAAACAAGGCTTGATAGGCTTATGACATAATTCTTCTCACATCTTTTTTTTGGAGAAAAAGGGTCGTGTCTCTGGTGCAGAGTATTGACAGAAGAGCTATAAAATGGAAGAGGCAACTTCTGGCTTTTGCAGGTGCAGAGGATGCTGTGGAGGAAAACACGCTTTTTTTGTTGTTTCCTTCCCTTTGGGATGCGTTGCAGTACTCTAAATTTCATAACAATGAAAAAGCTAAATAAGAGGTGAAATCTCTGTTCTTTGTTTATAGAATGTATATGTATTCTTAAGCTGAAATAGGTTTTTATAGTCTGTCTGTAACTCATGGAGAATAGACTTTTTAAAACATACCTGAAGGGTAGGTGATTCTGAGACCATTGCAGAGCGATCCTAAGCTTTGGGATTTCAAAGCTTTTGGTAGCATGGGCAGCATTTCACATTAATTTTCTGCCTTTTCTCAAATCGCTTATGGTCTGCTTCGTCTACTTTGTTCTGGTTGTTACGAGTGAAGTCTTTTCCTTCCATTCTGATGACCGCTAACCTCTTCTCGCCATCCCGCTACATTCCTGCAGCGCAGTAACAACTGCAAGTGTGACTAGGGCAGCTTTTGGGTGCTTTTAACCTTCTCTTCTTAGGTTAATGTGTTTTCCTTTGCTAAAGAAAGCAAGTGATAACAGTTAATCTTCTAATGTGTGTTTATTCGTCATGTCTGGTACCCATCTTCTGTTTGTCTCCCTATCATCTCTTCCCATAAGTCATTGTTCCTGTGAAAAGCTTTCTTGTTTCTTGACGTTCATTCTTCTCTGAATGAACTTCCAGCTTTTCCCTCTGCCGTCTCTCCGGTCACCTTGTCTTCCTTTTGGGCTTGGCATAGTCTTCTCTGGTTACTGCTGTAGCACCATCCTCTGCTGCATGAAGCTAGGCTGGGGCATATACCTTGCTTCTCTCTGCTAATTCTGAAGCAAAGAAACAGGACACTTGATGCCACAGCTGGAAGTGAGGAGGAGTTCCTGACTGTCATGTCTTGGGGCACACCATTACGTGCTTAGGGGGCTCCTGATGATCAGCTAAACAGCGCGTGGCAAACCCTGAATTATCCGACTTTGAATATTTGTATGGGGCACATACGTGAACCTTCTGTTCACATATGTTCTGATGCGTATCCTTAAATGTCGAGGTGTGGAGACTGTCCTGATGTAGCAACTGAAATAACAGCCCTAGAAGTGCTTGTGGCACAAAGCTACTGTAAATAATAATAGACTAGGACAGGTTGAGATGGGGAGTGTGAATGTAGAGGCTGGGCCAGGGACGGGTTGGGGGTGTTTCTGTGAGCACCCAGGTGCAGGCTGCTCTTGCAGACCGCTGCCAGGGCCCTGCTTCCTCACGGGTAACCTCCCCTCATGGGACTGGGGTTTCTCCCCTCGTAATGGCCTGCAAGTGCAAGCTCTGTGCAGTGAATCTGGGGGCATCAGGTGCCTGAGGTGCCATCAGAGAGCACTGCAGAGGGGCAGTGCTCCAAAATGCAGGTTTATGTTTTTTTTTTCCCTTCCTTCAATGTTTAATAACGGTGACTGACAAGAGCTAAAGACCAAAAAAAAAATTTTATGTTAAAATAGCTTCTGATTTTCTTTTTTTAAGGTATGTGAAATACGATGCATTAGAGGATATGTAGTGTGTATTTGATCCATGTCTCTGCTATATATACTTTATAGAGATGAAGTCTAAGACTTCATCTCTAGTCTATCATTTGAAGATCTAAACAAAAGCAGCAATAAATGGCTGCAAATAGATTTTGAAATTTGGTTGGTATTGATGAATTACAGAATTTTATTTCATGCAATTCCTGAGCTTCTTTCACAGGTCTAAAATGAATGTCTTGGTCAACAATTCCTGTTACTTGAAACATTTGGAATTTAAGCATAATTATATTTTTTAATGAAGGTACATGGGAGTTTTAGAGTAGATATAAACTATGTTTAAAATATTGGTGATATCCAGCAGAATAAAGTTCATCTGCGCTGTGACTGTCCCTTTCAGTCGAAAAATGCATCTCCTCAGGATCCAGACTTGGAGGATTAGTGTTCTGCCATGTCATTGAGAAATTATTGAATTTTTAATATTGCCGTAAGGAAAGGTGAATATTGACACAGCAAATAGTCATCAAAATCAGCATTTCAGTGTCAGGACATAATAATGCAAAGGATATAAGTTTATTTTTAAACTTATTTCCACTGCAACTGAATTAGTATTTAAAAAATAGCTGTCTTGCTACCTGGATGATTTTTTTTGCCTTTTTCTTACAAAAATTAAAAGGTAGGGAGAGATCCCTGTGCTTGAAAGATTCTGTTACCTATCCATTTGTATTGTACTCTTTGGATATTGGAAAATAGATTGTGTAGTTTAAATATTTTGGAAGGAATGAGGGGGTGTGTACATCAGCTGTGTACATATGGGTTATTTTATTGATACTAGTAGCAATAGTTGACCATCTCCCTAGTAACACCTCTTACTGCTACCAAACAAAAATAAGCTTGTTTTGCTGGCGTCTTACTTTATAATAGGTGAAGTTGCAGGAATCCTGTCCCCTTGAAGATCTAAACTTTTACTACTTCTCTGAATAAAGTAGAAGGAATTCTCAACAGGGCACTCCATTCTAGAAACAGTGGTCGAGACGCAGTTTCCGTGTCTTTCTAGGTGAAGTGCTCGGGTAAGAGAGGAAAATCATTTCAGATGGTCCTTACATAATATCCAGATTTATTTAAACAGTTTAACTTGCACAGCCAATTATATTTGCTTTCATGAAGAGTAGTTTTAGAACAATTCTGCGGGTGTGAGAACATGATGATGAACTGCCCAATTTCTCCATCTGGTAAAATGTCTTTATAGCAAATTTGCATGCATCTTTTTTTTTTTTTTTTTTTTTTTTTTTTTTTTTTCATTTGTACTCACCAAATATACTTTTTCCTCCTTACTCAACGTTTCTCCCATCGTTGTAGTTTTTTTTTTTTTTTTTTTTTTCCGTTAAGAGACTAAATTATTTGAGAACTCTTTCTAGACTTACAACTGACTCTGTATATGTACATACAAATACCCATAACTGATAAATTAGGACTTTTGTGTCCAGGCAATCAGCTTATAACTTTTCTAAGAAAATTGTATAATGATATTGGCAGTTCTGGACTAAAAGAAATAATGACACATATTACTGTGATCTTCTTCATTATAATCTTTAGATCTTCTTCACTATAATCTTATAGATCTTTAATCTAATTTTTAATACCAAGATCTTTTACTCAAATCTGTCCATCTACCCTATCTTGTCAGCATAAAAGCTGCTTCTCCTTCCTTTAAGCATGAAGGTATAAGAGAAAATGGGTTCGGAAGTGCATTCTACTCCTCTTATTTGTTTGTTAGTGACATGTTTTAATGGCATTGTGTTTTGAATACCAATATATTTTTTCTATGCTGTTAAAGGAATTTATATGAGAAAAAAAAAGCCTCAGACAGATTCATACAGATGTGTTTTATTCCACAAAGGTTCATGGAAATAATTGAGGTTACTGAAAAACTATTTAACAGAAAAGAATTAAAAAAGGGACTCCCTTAAAAACATATTAAGGAGAAAGGACATGATAAACACACACAATATACAAAATTATAGAAGATAAAGTAAGATTTTTTTTTTCTGATCCTTATGTTTTCTGAAGTTGCAAAGTGCTGAAATCAGAACTGAGACAGTAGTGCATATTATTTATTTTACACACTTTTAGATTGAAGTTCTGCTCTAGGATTTTATTGAGGCAGCATTAAGATAAGGCAATTAAATAGCAGGAATACCCAGAGCCCTTATAATCATCAGTGGCAGCGTTTTTGAGTGGATATTAAACCTCAGGCTTCAGAGTTTCAGCTAGTCTTTTGTAGCTAGAAAGCAGGATGAGCCCTAATGTGTGGCCAGGTTATCCTTGTCCACCTACTGCAGATTTGGGCTTCTTTCTCTGGAGCAGCTGGTTGGAGACAGGATCCAGCATGTGCTCCAGGGCTGCAGCTCCTTTGCTCCTCAGCCTTTTCCAAATGCTGTCGCAGAAATTCCTGTCTTGCATCATGCCTGGAAGATAAGTGCAATTTGGGTCTTTTAGGAAGTGAGGGACATTCACATACCCACTGTGCCCACTGTGCATAAAACCATGGTATTTCATGAAAATACATGTATGCACACACACAAAACCCATTTACCTAATGTATATACATTCATATGGGTCCTCTGGAACACTTGCATGCTTATGCTTGAAGACATAAAATGTGGATGTATATTTTTATTTGCAGTGGGAAACACCATGCTTGTCTGTGTATTAAGCCTAATGTAAGGTCTATTGAATGCTGTGGAAATGCTTCCAGTTACTTTAGAGAAAATATTTATAGATAAATAATTAGTAAGGTGCAAGAACTGACTAATTTACTCCTGTGTATTTCATCTGTGGCTTGCATATGTGTGTTCACATGTTTTTAAGCACATTAATGAAAGCAATTGGATTTTTGCCCCAGTATTTCTATAGTTGTCATCACTATTGCAGTAGTGTCATGAAATCTTACGTTCAGTGACCCTGTGATTGCAGGTTCTTGCCGGACTGGGATGTGAAAAAAATCCAGCAGCTTGCAGGAGCTTCTGATCTTTTTTTCTTTTTTTCCCTTTTTTTTCTTCTCCCTCCCCACCCCCACCCTTTCTCTACCTTCATAAGAAGCCTCAGGATCAAGTTGGATTTAGATTACTGCAATCATTCCTTAGTCTTTAGAGATATGTTTCTTTTTACCATAGCTGACTAATGTCTTTGTTCAATGCAATGAATAGCTAAAGACACTGATGACTATGATGGTTGCAATTGCATTTGGAGTTTCTTATCTACGTAAATTCAAGAAATGAAAAGTCAAAGACAGGCCATTTGTGACAAAACATTGCAGGTATGTGATACTAGTGTTAATGATATCAGCCGATTCATGCAAACATTGAATCTCTCTTTGCTAATTTATATTGACTCAAAATTAGAATACTTCCCGATTCAGTGTAATGCAGATGCTGTTAGAAGCAAAGATGATGCCCAAAATCCTGGGGAAGAAATTTGGAGGAACAGCTGTGCTAATGTTTCTATTAAAATGCTTGGAGAGCATAAGAAGTCTATTTTTCCGTAAAACTTCTTGTAGTTTTTCCTGAGTGCAATAACTATATAGTCATAAGAATCTTTATGGTATAGCTAACTCAGTGCAAAACTTATGCCTAACCACATTGCTTTTGTGTTTTTCAGACCTTTTTTTCTTTTCTTTCTTTTCTTTTTGCTTTCTTTCTCCTATTGTTTAAGGGCATTCTTAAACTTCAGTGATGTCTTGAGTGAAGACTTCAGCTGATGACCATTCCTAGACTGAGTATAGAATCATAGAATCATTGTGGCTGGAAAAGACCTTCAAGATCATTGAGTCTAACTGGGTATGCTTGTTTGAAGGAAGTCCTCTGTTTGACTTTAGTCATGGAGTTTTCTGGAGTTATTCAGCAGGGGAATGGAGAAAAATCTTGACCCATCATGACAAGTTTTTCCTTTTATATTCATAGATTCTTTAATATCCAGTACACTTAAGTACTATGGAAGACTTTGAGCTGAGCAAGTGTAGGAGAGGTATTTCTTTTCCCATTCTTTATCTGCATTCTTAATTTTTGAGATGAAAAAAAATGCCTATTAGTTTTATTTGGAGTGTGATATAGAATTGTATTACATATGCTGTATTTATGGTGATTCTTTGGTTTAGTTGTGCTAGGCCCAAGAATGTATAGGAAGTCAAAGGCTTCCTGAATTATTTGTGAAGACCTGGTTATAAATCTAAACCTTTCCTGTGTCTTTCCTAAGTGTGAGCAAGCTCAAGTGAAGGCCCTAAGGAAAAAAAACATATATAAATCATGATGCAAAATTCTAACTGTAAAAGTTTTTAGAAGAAGAGAAAACATTTGACTCTTAGTTTCTCGTTAAGTACTCTGTTTTGGCTTTGTTGATGTGAAGTGCTTTAGGTCATATCAGTGAAGTTCTCCTCTCCTCTGAAGAGGTGATAGTGTGGAAATTGGTGGAGACCTAGATAAGATTTTGAACCCACTTGCATGTGCTGAAGAAACCAATC
Source organism: Crypturellus tataupa (assembly GCA_034781795.1). Lineage (NCBI taxonomy): Eukaryota > Metazoa > Chordata > Aves > Tinamiformes > Tinamidae > Crypturellus > Crypturellus tataupa. The sequence goes on along the minus strand of JAWLRI010000924.1, from coordinate 807,330 downwards.
AACACTCTTCTTTGCTAATCAATACTGATTGCTTTTAGTTCTTTATGGCTGCTGTGATACCAAGATAGACACTTAGCTTTCTTCAGTGGTGTGTGGGCCAGCAGCATCTCAGGATAGCGCCAAGATGCCCTGCGTGGACATAGTACAGGGCATTTTCCTCTTTTTGTCCCCCTCCCCTTTTCCTTTTCCCTTTTTTTCCCCCTCCCCTTTTCCTTTTCCCTTTTTTTTTTCCCCTCCCCTTTTCCTTCTTTTTTCCTTGTCTATCTCCATTCCTGCCACACAAGGGAAGGAGGTGAGATATAGTAGACCTCTCCAAAACATCAGTGATGTTTTTGGCCCTAGCCTGTGTTAGCTGGGCTGTGGTGCGGACAGTACAGTAGGGAGCTCTGCCCAGGGCAGTGAGCCACAGCAACCAATGAAGATATTTCTTTCATGATAAAGCGGTGTCCTTATTTTTTTTTAATTGACTTGGGTTTCTTGGCACATTTGCTCAAGAATAAAACAATTAGTTGCTGTTCCTAAACAGTGCAGAGCAGATAAAGTTATCCTTGAAGATTTAGCAAACGAAAACTATTTTAAAATTATTTAAAATGCCTTTTTTTTTTTTCTCTCATTATTGCCCTCCTAGAGGAGGAAATTATATTGAAAGAAGATGTTGTAGCAAGAGCGAGTGTAGAGGAACTGCTGCGGGCTGCGAGCCAAAGTACATCATTAGGAACACTCCTGTTATCTGGAAGTCTGGCTTCCTGTCTCAGTTTCCTTGTGGGTCTCGATGAATGGCAGAAGAAATGGAACACTTTCCTGCTTGGCCCAAAACTCGGCTAATTTACTTCCTTGGCCGTGCGCCATGCTGGGCTTGGGAATAAATCCTGCAGCTCCCCCCTGAGCCCGGAGGGTCCTCGTTGCAGGGCCAGCCCCGGAGCCGGGAGGCAGCTCTTTGGAGCACTCTGTGCGCGAGAAAGCAGTGACACTTGTGAATGCCACAGGCGTTAAGGGGCTTTAAAGAACGGGAATAGGTTATGGTATAGCATTTTCATGTAGGTGCAAATTCTTTTGAAGCGATGAAAAATAGCATAGTGTGCCTTGCAGAAAGTACCAAAGTGTATTTTAAATGAGGGCTTTTAAACCAGCAATCAGTGAAATAGCTATTTTCCTGTTTTTTTCCACCAGAGCTGTATATCACGTGAATTGGTACGTGCGTTGAAGTTCTGAATATGGTTTTATTGTTTAAAAAAGCGATAGTATATCATTTTGTATGCCTCTTATAAACATCCTATTAAGTGGTAATTTTGTATATGATGAATTTGTTTTGAGTTGTGTACACATGAGGTTTTTAAAATCATTTCCTTTTATAGTATTTGTAGTCTCCCCTATATATTCTCCAAAATATCTATTAAAAAAAAAAAATCAGAATCTTAGCTCTAAATTAAATTAAACCAGCAGTACCAAACTTTCCATGCAGATGATTGTCTGGATAGCTCCTCTGTTTCTCACTTTAGCTCACTTTAGCTGTTTCTCACTTTAGTTTGACATGGAAGAAATTTACAGTGAATTCGACGAGAACTTTACAAAATCTTCACTGCAGTATTTCCTAATAGTCTTTCTCTATAATATAGTAGTGTTCCTGGTAAAGGCAGCTAAGTGATATCCCACAGGAGCTCCTCTTGGCTCATGCCCCCTGTGCCAATGCCTGCCCAGCACAGGGCTCAGTCCTGGGCAGCCTGGAGTGCTGGTTTCTGTGATTTGTCTGCAGGAAAGTGGAAGGAAAGGAAGGAAAGGTGCTGAGATTGTCATTTTGCAGTGGAGAAACTTGTTGATGTTTTGGGAATATTGCACAAGATTTTAATGATTACAGAGTGCACTAGAGTATCGGAAGAATGTCAATGTGTATTGTAAATGCAGCAGTATTGCTGATGTCCCCACTGGCATTGCAAGCTTCACTATTTATGGTCAGATCAGTTCTCATCCATCTTTTAATTATAACAAAATGGATATTACTCTATCATGTAGTTAAAACTGCTCAGGGGCAATAGTATAAAAAGACTTTTGGTTATGGAAAGGATCAGCACACAAAATGTTGTCTTGAAGTGTATATGACATGAGCTGATCAAGTCAAAGCAACTGTGGTGTTTACTCTTCTCAGGAAGAACCTTTTCAGGAAGGGCCAAGTTCAGCTCTGTAACAATCTGTGCAACTGATGTTGTCTCCAATGGAGTTCTGTCACTGATTTTATCCAAGGATTAGATAATTAAATTTGGTAAATGAATGTACTATGGTATCAATATAACATTTATTTATTTATTTTATTTTTTCCTTAAATGATAACTGATAGAGAATTTAGTAACATTTTCTTGTAGCAAGGACTATATTGTTTCCATGTTATTTTACTCTCTCTTCTGCATGTAGATTGCTTTGTGAACTAGACTCTTCTTGTTTCTTGTTGTTATTTAAAAGATTTCCTGTAGTTAAAAGCAGATTTTTTGGGGGGAAGAAAATTACAAGTTAACAAATTCTGCCATTGGGTGCAACAGAGCAAAATTTGTTTTAACTTGTATTATTTTCATCCTTACTGTGGATTTGGGTCCATTATTGAATGTTTACTTTTTAGCCACATTTGTAAAGATGTGAAATGATTGGCCTAGTATGTTTTAACAATATTGCACCTGAAAATATTTTTACTCTTTAACTTCTGTGCTCAGTATTTCACATTTATGTAATGATATTGTATAGCATCTGTGATTAAACTCGGAAGCTTTAGCTTTCCTGTGTTGATGCCTATTTCAGAACAGTTGCTAATGCTGAAATAATGTCTGTACAGAGTATCATTAGGTCAGGTTTCTTACATAATATAGAAAAGCACATCTCTTCAGTAAACACACAGCACTGTAAACCTGAAATGAACTGTGGCATCTGGAAATATATTGGCCCGTGGATTGATTGTTTTTGATTTTTTTTTTTTTTTTTGGACCATAGCATGTATAGAGAACAAAAATAGTGCAGTTAAAAATAGCATGTAGTATGTGTGAGGAAAGCCTGTCAGTACATTGCAAGCTTGTGTAATTGAGACAAAAGTCTTCCTAAGGAAGGCTACTTGAGGGAGACTCTTGGAGCCTGTCCTGTGTGGGGCTGTGAAGCTTGTATTCAGCAGAGAAGTCTACAGAATAGTAAGGAACTGGGTAATTTTAAGATGAGCATTTTGGTTGTTGCTTATATAAACTGTCTTGCATTTTCATTTTTATGTGCATGGCTAACAAGAGGGTTTTCTTTTTTATAGATCATCAGGTTAGGCTGAGGGTGCTTGGATGTTTTGGTTGTATGTCAATCATACTAGGAACGTACTCAGTTGCAAAGGGAAACTTCATTCTCTTTCCGTGAATCCCATTAGGGGTACTGGGACATGGTGTAGTTTATGTTGAGGCAGTGCACGAACTTTAAATTTCATTGTGAAGATTTTATGGAATTTGCTAATATAAGTGAAAAATGGGAAATTACTCTCATTATGTGTTCTAGATAAAATCATTCGGAAGTGTTTGCCAGCCATTTCCCTGGTTTACAAAACAGCCTAACATTATTGAAATAAGCGTAGTAGAACCTGCCTTGGGGACACTTTCCTGTTGGAAGAAGATTTGCTTTAAAAGCTTACTGCTGTATGTATTATGCATATTTTTCCTGGAAACCAAGTATATCTTCATTTTGTTCCAGTTACTGTACTTGCGAAAATATGCTTGCGGTATAGAAGCTCATTTTATAAAAAAACAAGCAATACAAATGTGATTTGCAACTACATAGTAGAAATGTTGATTAAAAATTACAAGGACATTACAGAAATTGCTTCATCCCATAAATATATTACCTCTGTACCCATTTCTTACTGAGAAGAAGTGTCTCTCTACTTGATGACTGTGCCACTTGACATTTTTTCTGTTGCTTACGGGCTACTTTTTGTCCTCACTTGAGGAAGTGGGATTTGACTTAACATCTACTGGCAAATCTGTCTTGGAGCGTGCTTACAGTAATAGTTTGCATGAGATCAAATTGGCTGCAAGGGGAAAACAAGCTGTCAGCCACATCTCATCCAAACGTGAAATGTGTCCATCCAGTAATAATAAAAAAAAAAAAGGTTAGGATTGAGCTAATGCATTGATGGACTGTTTTGTGGGAGAATGAAGGCAAATTCTCAGGCCAAGTGCAATGTACATCTGCCTTCAAAATGACAGTTTTATCTATCAGGAGGAATGTGTCTGTGCCAAATTGGCTGCCCGAAACTGCAATCACCAGTGCAGCTTAGCAGGCCCTTGGTGCACATTCACTGTTGTTTTGATTCACCGGAGCACATTGCTTACATTATATGTGTCCTACAAAGGGCAACCTCTTTTAAGTATGTCTATAGCACAGCACTTGGTGTGTATTTTTTTTGCTTGTGCTTTGAGATGGCGTACAAGTGCCGTCTTGGGGTTGCCGTCAGCCAAAACCTGCGCGCTCGTGTGTTGAACGTGCATCTGGGGCTGCCCAATAACCACCCCAGCCACCTGCGGATTCTGCTTCTGATGCAAAAATCACTCTTTGTATCCTGCAAATCACTGCTTTGTATCCTGCAGTGTAAAGCAACGACACTACTGGTTGCTGGTGTCACATCCATCATGGTCCAGAGCCGCGGTTCAGATTTGGCTGCAGAGCTCCTAGCAGTCACCTGCAGCCACCTAACTAACATGCAACTGCAGAGCTGCCTGTTGTTTTTGTGTGTCAGGGAAAAGTTTCAGTACAAAGGCTGTATTCTAAAACCTATAGTTTCCCTGCCAGCTGTTCAATCACTTCCAGATTGGTTCAGGTTTAAGAGGGAGTGTTCATTTTTGACTTTTAAAAAGCATGTACGGCCTTTCTTCCCAGCTAACTTTGTGTAGTCTTTCTTCCTGCTCAGTACAACATCTATGTCTGTATGTGTGCATAAAAAGAGTGTGTGTACACACATATATATACACACACGTGTGTGTATGTACATGTGTGTGTATATATACATGTATGTCCTTGTGTACAGAGCATTTTTAGACTGCATGGCTCAAACACTCATCAAAGGTCTTTAACATTCCCGAGAGTTCTGTTTACCCTCTTTTAGAGGGAAATCTCCAGAACTCAGTCTTTTATTTTTGTATGCACTTAATGGACATTTGGAGAGAGCAGTTTTTATTGCCTGACCTATTGACCCACTGCAGGCATCTTTCCCGAGAGTGCATGTCGTGGAGTTACTTTTGTGCATCAGGAGTCTGGAGTAGGACGTCCCCTTTCAGTCTGTCCAGAACACAGCACTGTGGATGGAAAAACTAGCCATAAAGTGTGAGCCCTGAGCTCTGAATAATGAACTGGAGTTTCTTTAGGGTAGGCCTGACCTTTGCCTTCCGTGAGCGCATCAGGCCCTCCATAAAACAGAGCCAGACAGCTCGCTCTCATCTTACAGGCCGCACCATGTAATGATTTTGCTCCGTAGCATGCTTCCTCACAGGCAGTGTGATTTTCAAATGGACTTCCCTTCCTGAACTGTTAAGTTCACTTGTCCTTGATTTTACTGGAGATATTGAGAAGGTTCCTCTTACGGTTTGCAACTACCTTCGTTTTTATAATAGGCACAAGAAGAACTAAAACAAAGTTTTCATCTCAGGTTGAAGTGCAGTTTGGTGTGATTGCTCAGCTTCTGATCTCACTACTGAGAATATCTTGTTTTAGGAGTTCATAAAAATATTTGGCTCTGTTTCACCTCAGTCACTCTTGGCAGTTCTTCATCTGCTCTTCTGGGGTTTCCATCTGCTCTTTCATTCTGCAGCTTCTTCTTTATGGCCCAGTTCAGTACCTGCTATTCCAAGTAAGTGGAAAAACCTTCTCTGATTTCTCAGAGGGTACTGGACTAGATGCAGATACTATTCTGCATCTCGGCCAGACTCTCCCAGTAGTTTACTTTATTGCTAAAACGAAGAATATGGCAATTCCTGGAGGCTCTGACACTTCCTTTGTTCTTCCTCGCTCACAGGTATCCAGTGGTTTTGCTTGGAACTATGTGCATTACTTAAAACCAAAACAAAACAGATCCATAAAATTAAATGTAATATGTCACAAGGGCTAAAGGAAATACCTTTTATCTGATAAAGCTTTCAAATTAAAGTCCTCTTAGTTAAAACAAAGTAAGAAGAAAGAACAAAGCCTGTGAAATGGTTATGGACATGCATGGGATCAGAATGATTAAAAAAAAAACTCGATACTTTTTTGCAGCTATTTAATCCGTGGCTTCTAAATTAAGCACAGTGATTTTTTTTTTTTGGTAATTTTTAATTTTTACAATTCAAACAGAAGTGGATATTGGTGCTCAATAGTCATTTGGTCTCAGATGGCTAATACTGCTAAGTAGCAAACTGTTACATAGAAAGAGATAATATATATGCTTGACCACATCTGCTTGCCTATGTATTTCACTTTCAATCATGCTTTTAATTTGAATTTTTTTCTTTTTTTTTCTTATTGTTTTATAGAAGGCACAATGATATCCATTTTTTTCCCTTTTTTAATTTTTTTTTTGTTTGGATGGCAAAGTTGTAATTATAGCTGTTTGGTACTTGTGTATTGAAAGGTGTTATCTAATTGTAAAAACAATGCATCTGTTACTTGCAGGAGACAGCTTATCTGACTAAATGCAAAGCTTCACCTGAGGTTTAGAAGACAAATTTAACAGAACAAGGCAGGCCCTGATAGGGAACAGATGCAACGAGTTTGTGACTTTTGCTCTCAGGAATGCTGACAATTAAACATGTAATTTTTTCTTGAATAACTTTAGTTGAGAAAGAAAGGTATTGAACCAAGTGTTTTAAGAGGCCGAAAAATAATCATCCTTACCTACCGTTTTAGGTGTATAATGTTTAATGGGAACATCTGAAATAACTGTTTCTTGTATTCCACTATTTTTTGCACTCTCCTGTTTATGGGACCTACAGAGACAGCAGAATTGTATATAGGAGATGTTATTTCTTCAATTCCTTCCTCCTTTTCCCTTTCAAAAGTAGTCCTGAATACCTAAATGTTCTCCTTCAATCATTAAAACCATCGGAATGCAAAGTTCAATTGCCTCTACTGCGGACAAAGGACAGCGAGACAAAAAATTCCCTTCAAACTTCCAAAAATAATCTCTTAATACGTATTTTGCTAATATATATTATCAAGATGGCTGTTTTAAGAGCTCCAGGCATAGCAGTGAGATTGTGGCAGGCAAAATCTGGGGAAAGGAAGCCTCGAACTAACTTATTCCGTTGCTCTTCCCTTGCTCTCTGCTTGGCTGGTGTTGGGAGCCCCGTGGATAGGCGCATCCCGTCCCTGTTGCCTGTAGGTTCGGGGGGACATGGCCTGGCAGCAGCACGAGCTGTCTGGCAGGAATGCAGTGGTCTGCGCTCGGGCCTGGCAGGCTTCTCCTGGCTGCTGGTGAGGACGAATGAGCTGAAATTGAAAGATTCTGTTTTGTTCCTTGTTCTTGAGGAAAGTGTGGAAGTGACGCTTTGGGGAGCTTCTGGGGAGAAGAATTATTTCCAAGTAAGGAAGATGTTTCTAAGGGAGGCAATCATGTCAACTGCTTAGTGCAGTGACACTGCCTAAATGGATCAGCAGAGCAGGAGCTCTGGTCGGAGGTCCAGTGAATGCTTTGCTTGTTTCTTTGCTCCTTAAAAACTTGGAGAAAATTTTGCTACTGGCTTCTGTGCAGCTAGAATTTGTCCTTTGACTCTCTTTGATTCACTTGTAACTAATGAATAATTGTCCTAAATACTTGTGCTCTGACTCAGTGCAAAGATTTAGGGGTCAGCATCAGCGTTGGCGATACCAGGGAGCTGCAGGGCATACATATGTAACACTCCTCAAAGGCGTTGCTGAGCACGTGGTGAAGTGCACCTCTGGGACTGGGTTGCTTTTGTGATTTTTGTTTTCTTTTTAATTAACTTTATAGTTGGACAGTAGCTTTTCATAACACTGATCCCCTGACTTGAGTTCAAGAAATTCTGTATAGCCAGGTATCAGAATAACACTGAAAATGAAGGTGCTCGTTTGGCTGTGACCTGAGGAGCTCCCAGGAAGAAAACCAGGCTTCCTGTGGCCCAGTTATTGCTGTGAAGTACCTGGTGTGTGATCTTACCCAATTCATTTATGGTACCCTAGTCTGCAGTGAGGATAGAAGCAGTATCTCTTAGTAGTTCCTAAAGAGCTCAGGCCTCCAAATACAACACATCTTGCGCTCCAGCTGGAATCCTGTCTGGCAAGCTCTGCCAATGGGGATTCTGTGTTTGCAGCATATAGGTTTGGCCTGGGAGACCAAGCAGTCACGTGTGGTTAATACTCGGTGTATGTGCTGAAATGTTGTCATTGACCACACTATTTTTGATACACAAAATTTCTCTTCTGGGGGCTGTTAGCTCAGGAGCTGCTTTTGAGTATTTTGCCCTATAAGCACAAAGGGTTTTTACAGTTCTCAGGACAGTGCTCCAGAAGTAGTTCTAGGTTGGAAAACAAATTTCTATGAGAAGTCTCCCTACTGTATATTTTATTCTGAAAATCTTCCTTTCTGTGCAGCAAATACCCTCCTGCTCCCTTCTCAGGCACTTGGGTCACCAGTACACGGCAGGGCAGGGAACCAGCAGTTGTCTGTGGTGTTACGAGTAGATGTGGTAGCTGAAAAAATAAAGGAAAAACAAGTGTCTCGGGCTGAAACAATATGTTCCCATAAAATTACTGTTAGTAATAGCTTTTCAGTTAGTTTTATGAGATAAATAGAGCTCACAGATAAGTGCTATGTTTTTCTGCTCGTATTTGTTTGCCTCTTCAGAAAGATATTTCATGCAAACTGTAGAGTTGAGTTTGGATTTTTTTCTCTTTCTTCACCCCCTGTTGTTTTATACTTCTTCTACTACTCCTCCTATAAGGATTTATCCAGTATTGTTCAAACTTCTTTCTGGCTTGCTTAAAGCTCCCTTGTCGTCTTCCTCACTCGTCAGGCGTCCACTATCACAGTTATCCTCAGCTCTGAAGCCTGCTTGGGAACCAGCTTTGCATACACTTACAGCGAAAAGCCTCCCGACTGCCCACAGACACAAAATGCGGTCATAAAGGAAAGCAATGTGCTGCACGTATAAAAGCAAGTGTGAAAATAAGAAAATCTGCCGCTGACTAGTCCCTTGGCCTGTTTAGGGCATGATGTGCTTATCTGTAAAGTGCCTTGCCCATGTAAGGCAACAGATCGGGTCAAATAAATAATAATCCAAACTCAAGAGTTCTTTACTCTGGCAGTAAATTAAAGTAAATGAGAGTATGCTTATGTAAAAAAGCTAAATGAGTATGTCAGACCAGTAATTAGATGACGGAAAATACTTTCCAGAATATACTAGTGCTGAGGAGCTATAGAAGGTCGAAGCCAAATCCTGGATCTAACCGAACGCCCACGATCGTGGCTGACACCAGAGGTGGGTGTGGAGTTCAGAGGGAGCCAAAAATGAGCTGGGATTTTTCCCTCTAGCAAAGGGACATTCTGTTGTGTGTGCACTTTGCAAATGAAGTCACTCGGGAGATAATGAAACCTCTACTGGCTTTTAATCTTTTTCTTTGCAGGAGTAGTTGATTGCCTTAATGGCGAAGGATGATCTGGAGATAGCAAGAAGAATTCCTGGTTGCAGCAGGAAAGCATTAGGAGCAGGATTTCTCCGAGTTGTCTCGGTGATATCACCTGCATGGTTGGGTTGACGTAGGGCAGGGAAGCGAAATAGCAAAGCTTGAGAAAACTGGTGTAAAATCCTATGGGAATCTCTGTCTGTATTACTGAATATGCCTAGACATGATCCTGGATACTGGGGCCACCTGCCATGGGATGGCTTGTGTCTGTGCAAGTAAATTTTTTTGTTCTTCAGCAGTTTGGGCTGCATCTGACCTGCCTACTGGATCTAGTCCATGTGTGGCTTTAACTGGCACCCCTTCCCATGAAGTGCGCAGGGACAGTGTTTTTGCACCAAGAGGCTTTCAAACAAGTTGCTGATTGAGACTGCTCCAGGTCTTGTTTAGTTCAGATATCAGTGTGTAATTTACAGATATTTAGAGCTGTATTTTACAAACCTATATTTTAATTATAGGAGTTGTCCAGGGATCAAAGGTATCTTGGTTCATTTTCTGTTATTTGGCTACATCTTCCATTCTTCTGATGCAGGTCAGTTTTAGAAAAAAGACAAATGAGAATTTCACTTCTATTGATAAATATTTCAGACTCCTTTTTTTCTCCAAATTTCAGTTTCCAGGTACAGCAAAGCATTGTGCTAATGTAGGGTAGGGGGGAGTGGTGTGTCGCTTTGGAAAATCTCTGTTGCAAAGGGAAAGAGAGGCATGTAAGGCAGAAATATACTCTGATAATTGGTGTCGTGGTATACTAAGAATTGCGATTTGTGCTTATGGAATTGCTTAAGCGTATTTTGTATGTGTCCTTAAATGCCTGTCCACTGTCCCATTTTCTGTTTGGAGAAAGGAGGTTGCACCCTGCTGTTAGGGAATCTAGACCCTTGCTATTAATTATACTGTAAAGATGGTCTGGTGAAAGGGGAACAGAAAAAGGGAGTAGAAAAAAATAGGAAAGAATAGACAGAGACAGAGATAAGGAACATGAAAAGAGGTATCTGGGCAGGAGGAAGCAGACATCTATGGATCTGAAGCTGAAAATAAAGGTGCGGGAATAGAATGGTAGGGGAGAAACTAATAGATGAAAAAACCTTGTCTCCCATTTTACACTAATATAAAAATTTGATAAAACTGTAAAACATTTTGGAAAGCAGGGGATAGAGCAGCCTAAAAGAACATGCTCTGGGATTCAAAAGGCCAGGAAACTAGAGGCCTCCCGGGAGACAGGTGTGGTGGGGACGAGGTGCACCGACCGCTGCCTTTTTAAGGGCCTAGGGGTGGCCGGGGGGCTGGTGAGGCCGGTGCTGCGGGAGGAGAGGGGGAGCCCAGCTGCAAGGCCTGGGCACGAGCACCAGCAGGAGCAGCGGCAAGGGGGGCCCAGACCAGCAAATCAGGGTTGGCTGCCAAGGCATCGGAAAGGAAGCGCGTGCCCTGCCGTGCCTTGGTTGTATGGAGAAGGGAAATGCTCCTGGAGAACAGCTGGTTACGCAGATTGCTTGTGCATGAAATTTGCTTTTGCTAAGATTGCTAAGCTCTTGTTCATTCTGCTTGGCCATAGACCTGGGCAAATGAAATCTCTTTTTGAACACAAAGTGTGAACTTTTGGCTTGTTTTTTTTTCTCTGTGTGTACCTGTGTGTGTACATACATAGATTTTGAAGAAAGAGTAGTTTATCCAGTCTGCTGAAGTCATATTGTGCTATTTCTTTGCGCTGTGCTACAAGGGGGTTCCCTTCTACACAAGGCACTGTTAAAAACCTCCTCCTTCCTCATCGTGCGAGCGCAGCTGCCCTGCCAGCTGCTAGCGCAGGGCCGGCCGGCCAAGGAGGAGCGAGCAAACACGACCGTGTGTACCCAGGCAGGGGCTGCCTGGGTGCAGGGTCTGCCAGCATTCTTCTGCCAGCATCCTCGAGGCACGCAGCCCTTCGAGGGCCTGCGGCGACACAAAGGCCGTGTGTGCACAAGAAAAGTGCAGTGATTAAATTAAGTAGGTTTAGAGATCAGGTGAGTTTAATCTAGGCCTTGCCTTCTGTAGGCATTCTTAGTTTGGTGTAAGAGCACCTTATGCTAACGTATTTAAAGTTAAATCAATATAAAGCATTCTTAAAGTCAAAAAGAAATTCAAGTCAACTTGATGTGTAAACAGTATTAATTAGTCAAATCGGTCTCTAAAACAACCTTCTTGGGTAGATACTGTCAAAGGTGCTTATATGATGCTTCCTCTCCTTAATGCTTTCTTGTAGGCCCAGTAGAAACTTCAGATTGAAACAGTGTTGTCTTATCTTCATAGTACTACTAAGAATAGATATGGGATGGGAAGAGAAAAACTGGCATCCCTTCTCCTCCTCACCTGTCACTTCTGCCAAATGCAGATTCCATCTGTGTGCTGTTATGCTCAGAGAACCAGAAGGCTCTGGTGAGGGTAAAGGGGAGACAAAAAAAAACCCTTCAAAATTATAGGCAAGGTAATAACAACCTGCTTACCACCAAAGGGCTTAAACTGAGGGATGAAAAAATCCTCACGTTGTATTTTATTTTTTTCGATTTGCAATACACACACATACATAACAAAGCCAATGTAGTGAAATCATAGATATTTTTTGTCAGAAATAGAAAGATCCGATGCAATTTGGATGCAAAAGCATTGTGGAGAAATATATTCGTCTGCCCCTTTGTTTTATTTTTTAATTCAAAAGCAGCTCTTACTACCTGAGGAACTACATTTCTCACATTTAATTTACTGTGTTTAATTTTCTTATATTTTTCAATTTTAGAATACATGCACCCTAAAGTTGATAGTATATCCCCCGTTATGTAGTGGTGTGAAGGTGAAATAGGCAATGCCTGAAATATTCAAGTTTTTTTTTTTTTTTTTTAATAAGCCAAGGAAAAGAATGACTGAATGCTGCCATTGAGGTGACCTGATTTTGTAGAGTAGGCAGTAGGCTAACACAGATTGTAGTTCTACTGAAATTTAAATTGGTTTAGTATTAGATAGAATTAAAGCCTGCTTTATAAAGAGTGCTTTGCAAAATGGGGATATTATGAAGGCATGCTTGCTAAACCCTGATCTGAGCGTCTGCCTCGGCATCTGATTTCTATCAGCTGTGCCTCATATTTGGAAGAAGAGGAAACCTGAATAAGGTAGAATGTAAAATGTTAACGAGTGTGGAAAGGTCATGTGCAGTTAGAGAGAGGCTGCAAAAAGTACCTGAAGTATTTTTGTAAGTATGAAAACATCACTCTGTTATAAAAATGTAAGGATATACTTTAAGTTCATTCTTCTGTTGGCAATAGAAACAAATATAATTCTTTAAATTACAGGGGCACTGTCAATAAGCTGCTTATTTTTTGCTGTGAGGACTCTTATTATTAACATCTGATCCACTTTAACTGACAAAACACAATTAAAAAAATTTTTTTTTCTATAATTTTTAGGGGGAATAAGATATTTCTAAAGTTCCTGCTCTTACATATTGCTGAATTCAGAAGCTCTTTTAAATGAAGTTCATCCTGTTTGGCAAATAGAAATAACTTTTATAACTTGAACCTTTAGTCTCTTCATCTGTGTATAGGGAGATAGACCTGGGAAATGCTGTTAAATAGAGGTGAGGCATGTTCCAGTTCCTCTGAATTTCCAAGTGTGTTATCAAGTGGTAGGTTCTTGTCTTGTGGCTACTTAATAAATACACAGGAAGTTAAGAGGAGTTGTAAGTCACACTGGGCGTTCTCGTAAGTCAATATTTGCAGGATCAGAATTTATCCTAATGCATTAGTAGAATGTGCAGCGTTGCATTTGGGTAAAGCTCACCCATTGCTTTCTGCCTCTGAGATCCCCCTTGAAGTTACCCTTGTTTCAGACCCCATGATTCCTTGTGTGTGTAATAAACCACTGGAGTTAATTGAGCTGTGACATAAATTTTAATGTCATCAAATTTTTAAATTGTTCTGCATTAGGAATATAGAGACCACTTTTTCTATGTATTTGGAGGATAAAAAATACAGTGCATTAATGCAAGTTTTGTCCTTGTAACTCTATTCCTTGAGTTGAGATCAGGCAGTCATTTGCGCCAGTCAAAAAACTTTCCATGTTGCTGGGAATTATTTAGGCAGTATTTATACCGTATTTATGCAGTGATTGATTTATAAAATGTAAATTAAAATGCCTGGGAGAAAGTAGACAAATTTATTGTTCTCAAATGAACAGAGAGTTTACTATAAAGTGAAAATAGGAAGCTACAAATGTTCGTAAAATTGTGTGTATTTATCTTTCAATCCAACCATGTATCCTTTGTGAAGAATTTGTCTCTTGTGTCTCTTCCTGTACTCTGTGCTAATTATATATTTACTGAGGGATAAATGTGAAAGGATTACTTGTGATCAGGCTATTTTACCTTTTTGGAATTTGAGGAACATATCTAAGTTATGTTTTGTTTTTCTTTACATAAAATAGTCAAGACTCTTAAATGCCAGCTGGCAGAAAAGTTGCCAGTTGCCTTTTGCAGAACAGATGATTTTTTCACAGCAGTTGATTCATTCCATAGCTGTCATTTTTTTTTTTTTTTTTTTCTCAAAGAAAAGATTACAGAAAACTTCCCTTAAAGTAAGGATTTTCCTCTTGACTCTTATCAAAACTGAGTTTCAAATGATGAAAACTTGCGAAGTTTGTTGCCTGCTATGGAACAGTTTCTCATTTCCAGGCCCTTTTGTTTAGTGCTTGTGATCGTAGTTGGGTTAGAGCCCATCTTTTCCCCTGTGCTCCCTTCTGGTCTTCTTTAAAATGCATGATTAAATCCTGAAGACACAGCAAGCTTTGCCTGTGCTTCAGCCTGCCATTCCTCTGCTACGTATATTTTTTATTTTTGGAGCTCTTTCCTGCTTGTAGCTGCTGTCTCCATCCCAAGGTTGGGTGTTAATTGCTGGGCAGCCCCAGTGGTGTCTGGAGCCCCCAGCCCTTGCTCCCTGGGCCCTCCTCCCAGGGACACTAAGGGGACTTAATCACCCCCAGCCAAGGGTCAGGAACTCCCCCACCCAAGAGCCTGTGCCATCCCTTTGGACATAGATTGGCGCAGGATTTTGTCCCTGACGTGTGTCTGTTTGCACTGAAGCGCAGCTTGGCTAATGTGTATGATTTTTTTTTTTTTTTTTTTTAAATTGAGCTTTACCACATCTTGTGCTTCCTCAATGTTGACTAGTCAGAATGTTGATGTAATTTCTTTTTTTTTTCTTTTTTCTTTTTCCTTCCATCTAATGCACTCGGCATTAAGGCTGCTTTGTTGCTTTAAGGTGCTCGAGGTGATATGTAGCTTGCTTTATTTTTTTGTGTTACTGGTGCTTTAAACATTAGCTCTTTTGTCAGATATGTATTCGTCTATTTGCCTTTCATCTTGACTGTTTCTTTTCAGGGATTTACAATACTGTTGAGTTAAGGATTCTCACAGATGGTAATGGAGGAAAACTGTTAAGTAAGTTTATTTAAGAGTGCTGATTAAGTAAATGTCTCTAAGTCTGTTGCCCTAAGGCGATGTTTTAAAGGGGGCTTTATGTCCCTCCCTGTAGGAGTAAATGTAGTTTTAATGAACTTGTGTTTTATTTGTCAAGCCCAAGGTTTTTCCTACTTGATGTGCTGAAGGAAAAATGTCGTTGTATCCTCATTGTTCTTAATAAAATGGATTAATAAAAATGTAAGAGGATTAAGCATTTTAGCTTCTGGCCTTTGCACTTAATTTCAGAATACTCTTCTAGAGCCAAAAAAAAAAGAAAAAAAGGAAGGAAAAAAACCTTATATGCGAGTGCTTCATGGTCTTCTTTGAAGTAGTGCAATTCAGGAGATGGTTTCTATGTAAACTAAATTGTTCTCACCTACAGGAGTGTGTCACTTGAAAATCTGTTCTTCATTAATGGAAGGCCAACTGATTCTTCCTTGTGTTTAGGCAAATCAGTAATTTAGCAACTAGCTTATTCTCTAAACTGAAGTCATTGAAGTTTTGCCAACTGATAATTTCTGTGATACCATGATTTAATTTGTATTTACATGAGGTCTTGCTTTTCATCCAAAGACTTTAAAACATTTGCTAAATGTAAATTAGGTTGTGCAGGATTTCTCTGAAACTTTTGGGTGAGGGATTGAACTGACATGGATGGATGATAACATGTCTAATGTTCAGGTGTCCTTGCTGGTCATCTCTTTTTCAGCACTATAACATCTGAATTCCCTACGGGAACTAGTTTTAAGATATCTGTAAACCTACAAGAGTAATTGGTAGAACTGGATAGGATAAACTAGTCTAATTTACAGAGCTCTACATATGGCTTTGCCTAAATGCAATTACAGAAAATATAATAAAAAAAATAAGCTGAACTTAGTATAATGTTCACCTTAGTTCCACATCTTGATTGTCAGTGTAAATTTTACATTCTGAAATTGACAGTGCTTTTCTTTTTTATCAAATATCTTTCCAAATTTCTAATTGTTTAGTCTTTCATACTTTATATAATTAGTCTAAGAATCTAGAGGGAAAAATCTGTCTGGAATCCAATGTGTAAGTTGCTTGCCAAAATTACTAATTACCCATAAAAGTTATTTCAGAACACTGTGCAGTTTTTTTACAAAGTTTCAGACATAATTTTGCAAAGTACCTTTGTGTATTCCAGCCGTAATAGTGACTGAGACACATTTATCATGCAAATAAACAAACAAAGCAGGCGCGTAAAGTTGTTGTTTTACCTCCTCATTTTTAGATCGCCCTTATGTTACAATATCAAATGAGGTAGATATTGTGTTTTAAAAAGGGCAGAATTCTTTAATAATAACTTAATACAATGCTACTTCTAATCTCAAACTTTGCTTTTGAATATTTATTTATTGCTTATCATCGGTTCCTGTCCTCTTATACATTTGCCGAACTATGGGCAGCAGATCGGTCACATTGTTAGTGCCTTTCAGGTCAGGGATTATGCTGAAACAAAACTGGCACAGTTGCGTATATCTATTTTTTATACTGCATCTGAAAAATCCTGGAAAATGTACTGCAAGCAGTGCAGGAAGTGTGCTGAAGCATTAGCAACACTTAAGATACCCATCATCACCCGTAGCTTCAGCCATCTAATTAGATTAAGCTCCTCTCCTCCCCTCCTGCCTAGCAACTTGAAAGAGAGAGGTGGTGTGAGGTCGGCCACTGGTTCTGCTGATTTTTCAGCACCCACCTTATAATGGAGAGCGTGGCCTTGGCCCGAGGTGACTTTCTCTGTCCCCTTTCCCAGTGAGGGTAGGTGTAGAGGCTATAGGAGCTTAAGATTAAGTATGTTATGCTTTAGGTTGCTCTCGAGTTCAGGGGAAATATTTAGACTACCCGTGTAAGTGACAGGGTATTCTATTTCATTAAAACTGCTTGTGCAAATGCCTGTATACCGCGTGATTCACATATGTGATAGTGGAATTTAATGCTCTACAGATGGATGCATTTTTTCTGTGCCTCCTTTGGATAGGAGAGCCTGTTTCAGGTATATTTCTGTGAACTGTGCTTCTTCTCCCCTGCAGGCTTTCTTTCTGTGAGTCTTTTAATGGGCATTCACTCCTCTTTCCTTCTCTATGCTTGAGAGATCTTTGAAGTCTTCCATGGGTTACACGGGTTGCAAGAGGAAAAAACGGTACTGAGGCACATTTTCCAGTGATGTCCTGGTACATAAGAAGGCTGTTGCAAGGGTCAAGTCCTTCACTGATGCCTGAGGTATCTGATCCTTGAAGAAACTATTGCACAGCTAGACAGGTACTTTGAAGTTTGTCCAGTTACTAGAAAGCAAGGATCACATACACATAAAAAGGAGATCTTCAAATGTAGCTGCTGGGGCATACCTGAAAGCATGTATTTATTTGGTTTTGCCTTTTCCCCCTCTTCTCTAATGGTTTGCCAGAGCTTTAGCTCTAGCATTAAATATATAAAAAATTCTAAAATTGTTCATAGCTCAGTGGAGATAAGGCATGGCTCATGTGGTATGTAATTTTATTTGTTTATAAAGAATAAATGTCTTCCTTTCTAGACACAGTTAAATCTGTTAGAAAATAAAGCATTACTATTTATTCCACAATAATTTTTCTTCATATTATGTATTTCTTCCGGGAGCTGGCACTAGCTTTAAAAGTAAGCATGCGATGGCAAGACCTAAACTCTGCAATTATTCTCCTTTCAAAAGAAAGCCTGGTTTAAAAGCAAGAACACTTGTTTTTCTTTTTTTTTTCCCCTCCATAAAAGCAGTCAACACTTAATGCCAAAGAGGAGCTAAACTGAGGCTTTCTAGAAGCGATGTAACCTTCTCATGCTCAGAAACAGATGGGAAGGAAACAGTCACTAATTCTGCAGTTTGTAAGGTGGTTGGTTCTGTGGCTGGCAGGGGGGATTGCGATACACTCTCCTCACTTTAATTCTCTCAGTGCAGTGCCAATAAGGGATTGTATAAATTGTGATAATGGTAGTTCCAAAAAACTGTTTTACTAAATGACAGAAAATAAGTAATAGGTAAGAATATAAGGAATGTGGCTTTTTTGTTGTATTTTTGTTTGTTTGTTTTTGGGTTATTGATCACTCAAGTTTGGTGCATATAAAGAATAACAAAAATTTGGTAAAGTACACTTCCTCAAATACATGTATGAAAATTTTATTTTTTTTCCCTATGAGTTTTCCTTTTCTCTAGTGTCACTATGTACTTGGAGGCTGGCAGGTTTTTGACTTGCAGTTCATGGTGTTTTGTGTAACAGCTAGTAATTCCTGCTTTGTTAGATTTTTTTTTTTTTTTTTTAATTCAAGATGTTTGCATGATAGCTAATCAGATATATTTTTTGAGCCGCTAAAGAAGGTTAATGTTTGTTTCCAGAGGTCCAGAATAGAGAATGGATGGAAGCACAGAACTGAAGCAAATAACTAAAATCATATGAAAAACAAGAGTGAGGATATAGTGGGAGTTGAGGGAGGGCTACATGCCAGCTGCAGTCCCAGTTTGACTGTGAACGTTATTGCTTTCGTTTTCTCTGGGCATTTATAACCATATATCTCCCTGTCTGTTCATCCATCCACCATTTATCTGGCACACAAGGGCCACTTTGGGTAACAAAGACAAATCCGTAAAGCCTGTGTGAACCTCCAAACACTGTGTAAATCTGCAATATTTATAGTTCACATTTAGAGGAGAGCTAGCCGAAATGGATTATGTCTATGGTGTCCTTCGTAGTTTAAGTAAAGGGCAAACTCATGTAAATTTATACCCGTTTAGTTTTTTCTGCTATCATGTACATATAACAGGATAAAAACTAATGAACTCCACCCCTTTTCCTCTGCTGTTTTGTACTAAATTTCTCCCTAGTAAAATATAAATACCAATATATTTTCCAGGTATGGAATACAGGGATACAAATCCATTTTCTTAACTACAGTTTTGTTTAGGAGCATACATGTTAGGAAGCCATGCGCAGTGTGAAGAATTTTCCTTGGCAGTTTTAGGATGCTGGGTCCCTTTGAAAGATCCGATGAACCTGCCAATAAGGTTTTTATTTACTGCGTCACCTTGTGTTTGCTGGATGAGGGGCTGAGCTTCACTGATGCGCTTCTCCCAGGCTTCCTCACAGCTAGATGTCTGCTGTTTGCAGTGGGTTCTAGACAGGATTTTAGCTGCTGATTTCAGAAAATTGGGCTTTGCCAGTAGGGATGAGCAGCTCTTGCACTGCCGAGTGCCCTGGTTGGCTGCATCATTTGTCTGTTGCCTCCCTGTCCCTTGTTGCAGATTTAAAGAACCAATGTCAATCCTGTGTGCAACCTGCTCTCTGTAATTTTATAATTGGAGCTGATTACTACACCTGCATTTAGGTCATTTATTGTGTTCAATTATATTACCATACCATTTTACCATGGGAAAGAGAGAAATTATTATGTTGCAATTCTCTGAAATTTGGAAAAGACCCTAGGGATGAGGGGAAAAAACCCCACCTTTTACTAATCCCATGCATTCTTTTTATTTATTTATTTGATTTAGTTGGGTTTAAACCATTCAGATTCACCATTTCCATTCACTTCCTTCTTTTTCTCTGGCAAACTGCTTCAGCCTGGCAGAATATTAGCTGAGTGGGGACATTGCAGGGAGCAGGTCCCCTGCT